>WEIV01020249.1:84880-135678 GCA_013390005.1 Calyptomena viridis
CTAAGTTCTATTTCTCTCTAGTGTGCATTACCATTAAAAGTTCCAGTACTAAAATCTGTGTTACTTTCCTTTTGAAATGAGCTTCCATTAGCGCCATCCTTGGTTGCCTAAACTGTGAATGATTGACTCTGCATGGAGCATTTTGTAACCCTCCTCACGGAAGGAGCCCTATAAAAATAAATGTTACCATGAAGTCTATTTTGCATACAGTAGCCGTGTGTAATTACTGAGCCTAGGGTTCACTGTTCTGTTGACCCTGACTTGCCCAATGTGCCTTGAGCCGGTTTTGTGACAGTTGAAACAAACATAGTTTCAAATGATTAAAAAGATTGCAGTTGTTATTTTTGCTACGCAAGATAGAAGAATAGGCAACTTGCATATAATATGTCCAATGTGATTAAAGTACGTCCTTCTTTGAAGGACAATCACTTAAGGGCCCATCCTTATGAGGTTATTAGCTCATCATTTTCAGATTATTCTCTGTGGAACCCTGGAGGTCTATTAACTGCTTTTAAGAGACCTGAAAAAGGTAATTAAGAAAGGCAAGAATATTATTTTTATGCTGACATTCAGGGATCCAGTGGGAAATGTTTAAGGGTCTTCAAATCAGCAGAGAGGAAAAAAAAAAGCTGAAACCTACTGAACAAGAATTTCTAGGGAATACATGGGTATACCCTGTATTTTTCAGGTCATTCTAATAGGAAATATTTGATCTGCCTCAGCAGATTTCAGATTTTGTAATCCCATCATAGCTTGGAGGTACCTTTAGGGTAGGTGCTGTAAAAGGTCATATTAACTTGTATATTCTTGGCAGAAAACAGTACTGAATGACTGAAATACTAGCCTGGTAACTTATATAAGCTTTTGTGAAAACTGAAGACTGCTTTTTGTAGTAATGTTTTTTATGACTTATGCAAAGCATGAGTTTCTCAAAAAGGTGCTTGGTACGTCTGTGGTGAGGGTGCACAAGGGGAAGTAAGAACTGTCATGTGCTTATCTGACATATATCTGCTTTTCTCAAATGGATCTTTTTAGTGAAGTACGCAGATACACTTTAGCAGGATTTAACCTGCTGGAAATTTTAGCGGCTGGAAATTTTTGATTTCTGGTTGTGTTTATAGAATGTCTGGAAAGAACAGGTCTTAGAGGAACTTTGATTACTTCTGTGTACTGAAGTAGGAAACAGGAAAGTTTCCTTTTCTGATGACCTTGGTTATGATCCATGGTATTGTCTGGGCCCAAAAGAGTTTATGCTGTGAGGATGAGTAACTGTGGCACTTACACGATTTCTAGAGATTCCTGAGAAAGACCTTGTTATTTCTATAGATGATGTACAAGGATGTGCAGTTAGTGTGTTGTGTGTGCATTCCTACGTGCAGGTGCAAACAGCTGTGGTTGCTGCCCTGTTCTGCACTGCTCATGTTAATGAGCAGCAGAAATGATCTGGACTTCTCCAAATTGGACTCTTTCATGGCCTTGGAAGAGCCATGGATGGAAATAGAGTACACATAGGAACCATCTGTTCCCCTTCCTGCCCTCCCAGTTTAATCTCTTTTTTTTTTTCTGGTGAGGCTGAGGAGTTTGTGTAGCCCCAAACTGTGTTTTACTGCTGCAGCTGAACGCTCCTCAGCTTTGTCCTCTCTGTGTTTGCTGTTCTGCACAGGGCAAATTTACCAAGAAGCTCAGCTGGGGCTGAGAGTAGCTCCTCTGACTTGGAAAATGTCTCTGAATAAATTATCTGCTGCGAAAGAACAATGCATATTCTGGCCAAGAGACAGAAAAGTGAAACAATAAAGGATGTTCTTAGAATAGTTCCTAAGAACCTGGACTCCCTGGAGGAAAATAAGGCTTCTGGAGAGTGATACAGACAATCCATTTTAGGAATCTGCCTCTCTTCATGCCTCTCTCTGTACATGGGAATTGTACATTGGGAATGCCTTGAGTCAAATTGTGTGAATGCCCATCAGTGAGCAGTTTTCAGGGTGTTGAGCAGCACAGATACAGTGGGGCAGCTGTGGCTGCAATATGGAGTTGTGCTGAGGCAGAGAGGAACAGGACACAAAGATGCTGGATGCAAATCCAGACTGGAGGTAATGTAGACTTTTTAGCGAGCAGTTAAAAGGATAGTTATTTACTTTTTTGGATAATTTTTCAATGATTAGCGTATCTTGTTTTCTGAGGACAAGAGCATTCCCATAAGCTCAACACTTCTTCCACTGCATGGACAATGTCAAAGGGTTGTAACATTTCATTTGTTTCCCTCTGTTGTTGTTACAACATATATGTAGCTGGTTTCAAACTCATTTCCCTCAGTGTGTGTTTCTATTCAGAAACTGAGAAATGTTGTGAAGAATAGAAGTGTTTGTGGACATGTGGTGAAATTTGTATCATTTTTACGCAGGAAACAAGATTAAATGTTCATAGGAATGTCTTTAGGCCCTGCAGCCAACAGGTGCATAGGATTGTCAACATGTCCCTGCAAATAAATAGTCTTTTGAGACAAAGAAAACTCCATTGATAGTGAAAATTGTAAATAAAGATGCTGAAAACAAGGTCTTTATTTTGGGCCAATTAGAAGCCTGCCTCACAGAAAGCTGACTACTGCCAAATATCATGGGGATGAGGGACTTAAACATGTCACTGAAGAATGGACTGCAAGTTCCTTCATGATGAAGTCTAGGATAAATTGGAAACACCTCAAATTTACATCTTGGGAAAGCCAAACAAATTTCAGATGGAAATGAATGGAGATTAATTCAGGGTGTATCTTAGACCCAGCCTCTAGGGACACAGTAATTGTGCCTTTTAGAAAATGGCCTCCTGCTCTTTGCATTTTAAATGTCTGTAATTACTTTTGTGGTTTGTTGGTTGTTGAGGAGCTTGACAAGCTGGGAATTGGCAGATTCAACGTTGTCTTTATTTACAATGCTTTTGCCAAGTCAGTAAGTCAGCAATAGGAGGCTTTGTTCTGACAAAACTAATCCCTCAGTATGGTGAGAAACCAGATTTTTCTTTTAACTTTGTGCTACCATTTAAAATAATTTTGGCCAAGATTTTTTAGCTGGCATGAATTTTCAGAACACCACCAAAATCACTATAGCTAATCCAGGTTTCCTTTCCTTCATCCCTGTCATATTTTGTCTTCTCTCACAATGAGCTGTGCAAAGCTGATTATGGCTCGGGTATTCTGTGGCCCTGGGTGACTTAAGTTGCTCCACTGAGGATATTCCTGTACTGACAAAGAGACAGGATAGGAAGTCACTCCTGCAGAAGGCATGGAGAAAGACAGCCTCAGGAGCTTTCAGAAAATGTTGGATTTTCTTGTTCCAGAAATGCAGCAATATTGCCCTCTCACCACTCAGTCTGATCTGCCTGGTTCTGCCAGTGCTGCCTTTGGAGAAGAATAAAGGGCTGGTGCATAATGCAGTTGTATGCTGAGCTCAAGGATTCCTGAATAATCATCCTAGGGCAGAGCCCAGGGATGTGCTTCTTAAAGTGCTTGGGGATGCTTTGACAATAAGTGTGATACAAATGTTAATCGTTGTTACAATTCTTTGTTAAGAAATAGGGGCACGTTTTTATCATTATTCTGCAGGTTTTGGCGTCCTTGTACAATTAGGCCCTGACCTCATCAGAATAACATTTGAATTGGAAATGAGCAAATATCTAACATCTTTACACTGAAATTCCCTCAATTCTATTAACTCTGGATGTATTAAAAACTAATATTTAATGGTGATTCTCTGGCACCAGAAAAGTTTTAAAGCACTTTCTACTTTCTGCAAAGTGACTTAAAAACTGCGATAAAATCTGTGCTGTTAGCTGCAACTGTGCCTCTTTTCCTTTTTGCCACAGATCATAGCATCATTTAAACTGGAAAAGATCCTTCAGATAGAGCCCAGGTTGCGTTAGGGAGAGGAGGAACTTCCTGAAGAACATTCCTGTTTTCAGGAGTAAGGAGTCCTCTCTGGTACTTACTTTAGGTCCCCTGCAAACAAGCTCAAAGCCTGTACTCAGGACACTGTCTGAGGGCTTTTGTATCTATAGTGCTGTTATCCCATCTGTCCATGCTCAGTGTTCAGAGGAGGACTCTGCCTTGTGAGTGGTGCAGTGGTGGAGGGGTGGAGATGATTCCTTCTCTGTCAATGTATTAATAAAATACTTAAGTGATTAATAAAATCACTTAAGTGGTTAAGTATTCATCTGAAAATGAGGAGGGTTGCTGTAGGCAGAAAGAGAGGAAGGTGTCCAAAAAGCTGCAAGAACATTAGAGGATGCAAATTGCTAAGACCTGGGCGCATTTGTGTAGCAGCCAAAGGGAGGAGGATTGTATTCTCAATTATATATTGGTTGTTTCCCTTAATGTTTGTTTTTTCTCTTGGAGTCTTTTTTGGACATATGCTTCTGATGCATTAGCAGCCTTTCTTTTTTTTCTCTTTTCCTTTTATTCTGACCTAGGAGAACCCTCTCAGAGATTTGGGTGTCTTCCTTTTTTGGGCGTATTGGATGGTCCTGTTCAGTAGGAACCTATTGCCTGCAGAATGAATGAAGTATTGCTTAGAATCTCTGGTGCTAGTATTGTTGAAAAATCAGTCCATTTATAAGTTACCAGGGAATACGGATTCTTCAGGCTTCACTCTTTCACAGAGAAAATGGACAATTGATAAAAGTAATGTCAGACTTAAGACTTCCAAACTGAGTTGAAATCTGCACAGGATGTGTTTGACTCATGATCAACTCATGACTGTTGTTGATCTTCAGTCATTTGTTCATTTCAGAAATAAGTCAGGTTTAATTTAAAGGTGGTGCAAAGGGAAAGCTTAATGCTATGACAGTGTGAATTTCCAATAACATGCTTTCACTGGGTTGAAGGGAAGCTGATTTCCTTTTAAAAGAAAGAAGACAAGGGTAAATGATCAGAGGATAAAGAGGACATTACCTGATTTGTAAGTTGCTTTTCACCAAAGATTTTATCATTGTTTTGTTGTCTATGAAATCAAATAGAAAATTCATCATCTTTTCCAATCTTAATTTTGCTTTTACTCACTGAGGTTTTTCTTAAGCAATTTTAACGTGTAACAGAAACCATTGGAGGTAGAGGAAATATCTGATGGAATATGTTCAGTAAAACTGATGATTTCTGAGGTACAGAGTTTAGTTAATGCCTTCAAGACATTATAGATCTGAAAGAAACCCTGAAGTCCAAAAATCAGCTTTGTAAAGCAGTAGGGTGTTATTATCTAAAATAGTTTTTGATTATATGAAACAGGAGGCTATCCACTGTCTAATCCTATGAAGGAAAATAACAGCATTTAGGAAGTTAAATTTCAGAGCTAATGGTGTTGGTGGTAACGGAGTTTTATAATTTTAAAAACACAACTCCAATTTCCTTCTTTTTTGAAAGATTTACTGGTTGTATTTCTATTAATTATTTCATAGAGTAAGATAAAATGACATTTCTTTGAAATGAAAAGAAGCAGCAATCTTAATTTGAGGTTAAAAAATCCTCTTGTTTGTAATTTGCCTTTTGCACATATGGGACAATACTTCTGCAAGATTCTTGTCTCTTCAATTGCAAGATTATGCTGTTAATATTTCTAGGAATCAATTTAATGACATTTTTCTGTTAAAAAACAGGAACTATTTTAAATGGTAAATGGAAAATTTTTTGTCTTAATCCTATTAAGTATAGTGCAAGAGAGTAACAAGGGTGACAAAACTACTTGCAGTATTAGTGGAAAAAAGAAAAGGTTGGCCTTGCCTGGGATAATAAATGGGAATATATGGATAGAATAAACTGCCAGTTTTCAATGGATCCAGACCAGAATGGTTCAGAGTAGTGGATAGGACTGGTATGGAAACAAGATATAATCTCAAAATCTGTACATGAGAACAGAAATGAGGGTAAATGAAATATGTCTCCTGTCATGGCAAGTGACCAGAAAGAAAGTTAATATGTCTGTATTTACAGAGAGGCAGATTTTGCATGCATTGGATGTTAGGTTCTTTGCTAAAGACAAAAGGACTAAACAATAGTAATTTTCAAAACCCTCTGAATGAATCAGTTAAGAAGCAGATTTATCTCACTGAGCTAGAAAAAAATTAGTGTACTTTGATTTCTTTAATTTGAAAACCAACTGAATGGTAAAATCACTGACAGGATTTGAAATTCAACCTCTGTGAGTAGATGTTCTTGTATTATTGCTGTTGTATCATTATATAAATCATATGTTCCCTCTATTCATTTTAAATATAAGCATAGAATGGTTTGGGTTGGAAGGGAACTTAAAGACCACCTCATTCCAACCTCTCTGCTGTGGACAGGGACACCTTCCACTGGACCAAGTTTCTTAAAGCCCCATCCTGCCTCACCTTGTACACTTACAGTGATGAGGCATCCACAGTTCTCTGGGAAACCTGTTCAGTGCCTCGTGACCCTCATAGCAAATTTCTTCCTAATATCTAATCTAAACCTATCCTCTTTCAGTCTAAAGCCATTCCCTCTTGTCCTATCACTCCATGTCCCTGTAGCTTTCTTGTAGCCCTGCTTAGGTACTGGAAGGTGCTCTAAGGTCTCCCTGGAGCCTTCTCTTCTCCAGAATGAACAATCACAACTCCTTCAATCTGGCTTCACAGGAGAGGTTCTGCAGCCCTCTGATAATCTTTGTGGCCTCCTCTGGACTTGTTCCAACAGGTGTATGTCCTTTTTATGTTGGGGTCCCCAGAGCTGGACACAGAACTCCAAGTGGAGTCTCACCAGATAGTAGAAGGGGAGAATCACGTCCGCCACCTGGCCATGCTCCTTGTGATGCAGCCCAGGACATGCTTGGCTTTCTGGGCTGTGAGCACACAGATTGCTGGGTCATGCTGAGCTTCTAATCTTCCAACACCCCTAAGTCTTTCTTCTCAGAACTGTTCCAAACCCATTCTCTGCTCAGCGTGTATCTTTGCTTGGCCTTCTTGAACTTCATGAGTTTCACAGAGGTCTACTTCTGAAACCTATCAAGGGCCCTCTGGATGGCATCCCTTCTCTCCAGCTGGTTGAACACCCACAAAGCTTGATGTCATCTGCAAACTTGCTGAGGGTGCACTGATCCCACCATCCATGTCTCCAACAAAGACGTTAAGCAACACCAGTTCCAATGCTGAACCCTGAGAAATGGCACTTATCTCTGCTCTCCACTTGAACATTGAGCTGTTGACCTCAGCTCTCTGAATGTGATCATTGAGTCAATTCCTTATCCACCAAGTGGTCCATCCATCAAATTCATACGTCCTTGTGTCTCTCCAGTTTAGACACAAGGACATCATGCACGACAGTGTCAAATGCTTTGCATAAGTTCGGGTAGGTGCCATCAGTAGCTCTTTCCTCATCCAACAACACTGTAATCCCATCACAAAAGGCAGCCAAATTTGTTAGGCACAATTTGCTCTTAGTGAAGCTGTGTTGGCTGTCACCAGTTACCTCCTTATTTGCCATGTGCTTTAGCAGAGTTTCTAGGAAGTCTTGCTGGGCACCAAGGTGAGACTGACCAGCCTGTAGTTCCTCAGGTTTTCCTTGTATCCTTTTTTTAAAAATGAGGTTATATTTCCAGTCAGTGAGAACTTCACTGGACTGCCATGACTTCTCAAATATGATGGAATGTGGTTTAGCCACTTCACCTACCAGTTTCCCCAGGACCTGCAGATGCATCTCATCAAGTTCCAGAACAGATTTCCATGATGCAGCTCCCATTAGCATGGCGTAAATCTCTATGGTAAACTAGTATTGAAGAACAAATTTAATTTGATTGATATTTGAATAACCTACACTTTCATCTGTGACTTGGGGATCTTGCACTGTAGGGTAGATTACTTCTGTGACTATTTGGTCCACATTTTCTCAGTGAAATAAAGCTTTGTTCATGCAGCTATGAAACATTATTAGATTGTAATCACACACAGAGTGGTCTTCAATACAGAGCACTGTTAATTACAAATGCCATGCAATTTGCAGGCCATCTATTGTGACTGTAATTATGATGTCACTTGCACACCTGTGTCTGAGTATTTTCCTCTCTAACTAGGGCTCATTCTTTTGACTCAGCAAGGAGCCTCTCTTGATTGTGAAAATAGATCGTTTGTTGTCTCTATGGGTATAGAATAAGACAGGAGGGAGGGAAAAGTTGGGAGACAGCCAGCAATTGAAGCAGGCAGTAAGCCCTAAGTGACTGTGTGCCTACACAACAGAGGGAGCATGCCTTGAATGTAATATGATTTAAAAATAGGCTTAAAACAGGCCTGTTTGCTGCTGTGCTTTTTGCTCAGTGAAATACATGTTAATTAGAGCTTTAGCACAGCTTCTCAGCAAACAGCATTTTCCCTCAAAGACAGAAAAACAAGGAGAGGGAGAATTTTGATGCTGGGAATAAGGTACTATGAATAAGAATTAGCAACAATGGATTTAGTTTAAGCAGGACTGGAATTATTTCAGCTTTATGTTTTTATAAAGGAAACCCATGTGTCAGCCTCTAGGAGTGACAGGGATGCTGTGAATTGGCATGTGAGGATAATGTGGTAATATGAAGACACCAGGGAGTATGTGTACACAAAAATGCATCTCAGTCAGCCAGAAGGCCATGCTGTGATTTCAGTAAAAAGCTACGATAGAAAATCAATAGCTTTGAGAAAAGCCCGTGGTAAGGCAACAGCATTATCCGCACTTTCTTCATTCTGCTTCTCCTTTCCCTCCCTTCATAAAGGCAGAACTGCATGAGCTCGTGTTTGGGTTTTGTTAACTCTGTGCCTGAGTAGCTCAAGCAGTGAGGCAATTCGGGGAATACAAAGTATCTGCAAACCAGACCGCGGGGATGGTGAATAGGGATGAGTCAGGCAGGGTATTGGGTTTATTGACAGGCTCTGATTACCTTGTAGGCAGGCTGTGCAGATTGCAGGCTCCTACTCAGTGCTCCCACCACAGCTGTGTTCTGATCTTTAGAAAAACTTCTCACTGTACCTCAGAGCAGCTCCACTCAGCTCTGTACTTTGATGTGTGGATCAATAGTAAGTCCCTCTTCCAGGTTTCCACACAGGGCAAGATGTTCTGGCAGGATGATCTAGCCATGTATGGAGACTATGGAGTTTACATTAGGCACCAACTTTGCAGATCTTCAAAGACTTCAAGTGAAGTTTTTTTAGGATGGCTTTTTTTTTTTCTTTTTCAATTTCTTTTGTCTAAAAAGATAGAGTATGAATTGTTAATAAAAAGTGAAGCAAAGGGTGGACTGCTCAGCGTTGGCTGACACATAGCTTGTAATCATGTTATTGTATTTCAGTTTGTGATGCTACCTCTGTATTTTATACCTAGGCATGCAGTACATTCAGAGGGGATATGCATATGCATGGTTACACATTTTACTATTTCCTGACATTTGAATGATTATGCATTCTGCACTAATGTATAAGTCAGCTTACAGGCCCTGAAACATGGGAGGGGGAAAGGCTGGTAAGACCAATCCTTAATGCCCTATCCCACCAAGGAGGATACCAAGTATCTGTGAAGCTGTATTACATTATACAAACACTTTTATTGCACACTGGATAGTGAAATGGAGAAAAGGGAGGACCGCAAACATTCCCCATTAATCCATACTTGTGTCCTTATGCAGGTTTTAGTACTTATATGTATATATACATACACATGGTTCTATAAAAAAAGACCATCTAGAAAGTAATGGTTTTAGGTCAGATATACTCTTTAGGCAAAAAATCCACCAATAAAATTCAAAGGGAGGAGAATTTTATTTAAATACTTGGAAAACGGAACATGATGTGAAGAAAGTCTGCAGGAGAGGGAAGGGTAAGAGAAAGAGACAAATCTATTATCTGATTGATGAACAGGGTGTTATTGGGATTGATTCTTCTCTTTCATTGAAGATGATATAATATCTCACTTGTAGACAATGTGAAAAAGTCAGAACTCTTGAGGGTTTCATTGTTCTTGAATATTTCCATGTGCTTGGGTGTATAAGCATTTGGGAATCGGGAGACTTTTCCATGTTGGCACAGAGAGGTAATGTTAGCAATCCAGTAACATTAAGTACTAAGCCACTTACTTTCTTTTCCTGAGAGTACTGAGAAATATATGATTTTCTAGCATAGAATTAGACTGACACAGCAGGTATGAGAAAGTGTGTTCTTTTTGCTGACACTTCTGATTGCTTCTCACCTTACCCAAGAACTCAGTTCTTTCTCTATAGAAAACTACCAGAAACAGCCACAGACTTGGCTCATTAAAGAGATGGTTCTAATTTGAGTTTTTCCATGAAGTCTTTTTGACAGAACTCAGTATTTCAATACTCCAGTGCATAAAAGATTATTCAAAAAGTTATTCAGTGAAAAACTCAGAGGAAGGAGAATGCATTCTCTAGCCTCTAGGAAAATCTTCCATAAATAAATACAATTTAATGACAGCTTCTTCTAGGCTGTGAACTGAAGTTCAGGCAGGTATTGGTGAGCTGGAAAACAAAGGGAAGGTCTGTTAGGGTTTTGTCCTTAGTGGCAGCTGAGCTGCATAAAACACAAGAAAGTGAGAACATACTATACATTTAATCATTACATTTTCAGCATGCTGGGGCTAGCTTCTGTCTTAATTGCCCTTCAGTCATAGTCATACCATATCATGGGTCACAAATAATTGGAGATTTGTTTGAGAAACAGAAACACCTTTACAGCACCCATAGGGTAGGGCTGGGTCTGGATGACTATAAATTAGTGGTCAACAGCACATTCAGGTTTGCTTGGGCATCAACTGAACAACTATTCCAGGCTCCTAAATGCACTGAAGTACCACTGCATCCTGAGTAGAAGGCTGGAGCCTGCTGGATTGACTGACTGTTTCCTTCCTTAGCCTCTAAACTTCATAACTCACTGCTCTTGAGCTGTAGTGACATGAGGAAAACTAGAGCTTGGGAATTATTGTGGCAGAGGAGAACCACAGTGAAAAGTTTTCCTCAGAGATCTCATCACCACAGGCTGAATCACAGCTCAGGTCAATTCTAGCTATAACAGCCATGAAACCTTCCTTTGGGAAAAGGAGAGCTCAGGATTAAATGCATGTAGAAGCAGCATGTAAACCTTTGATTTAACTGCCATGAAAGCCTGAGGACCTTGGAGCATGGCATGCCAGGCAGGATTTAGAGGTCAGGAGGTATTGGTTATCCATGTTAATGGCTGAAAGCAGGGACAACTTATACTGCATGAAATCCGTCACATTTCTGTAAGTTGTCCTACAACTTAATGTTTTATTTCTCCTTTCTTATTTCTCCTCTTTCTGGATTCCTAAAAATCCTGCAATTCTTATCATTGTTCCTGGTGTCTTGCTGCTTCAGTCTTAAAGTATCCTAAGGTTAATATATGATGTGTGTGTGTATATATATATATATATATATGTTTCAGCTGTGGTTCACTTAAATAATACACTCTTGTACATTTCAAGGCAAATGATTTCAAAACAAGGAATGTCCAGCTGAAATCTGAGGCTGGTGCTTTAATGACAGCCCTACCTGCACATTAAGAATAGGTGGCAGTTCTGAAACACTTGTTAATTTTTTTTCAAAATAGAAAATGTATCAAAGTGGATTGTGACCTTAAGGGAGAATTATTTTTGGCAATTTGGGTTTTGTCAGCTCACCAGAAAACTCTCAGTGAACACTTCCTAGAACAGCACTAAAAGGCATTGGTAGGACTTGCAAAATCTTGTACTTATTGGCTTGCCAAGGATCCAACCTTGCCAAGGTTAGAGTTTCTCTCTAACTCAGGAGAGAAAACTTGCTTTCATTAGGTTGGCAGGTCGCTTCATTAATACTTACAAGGTAAGTGAGCCTGTTCATAGGTTGGAAGAGAAAGGCTGTCATTTCTGTAGCTGTAGAACTCAAGAAACGAAATGCGTGGTTTGAGGATGATGTACACGCTGGCTGGGTACAACATTGTCTGAGTTGCCTGTGTTCTTCATTTGTAATGATCACATAGATGGAAGGATCTGTTGAAATTAGCCACCATTTGTGGTTTTTAAGCTGTATTATGAAGGTGGAGGCAGAGCCACAGAACTACCATGCTTGCTGGCTGCTGACATTTAAAAATAAAGTCAACAGGTGCAGGGGCATTTCCATCACCTTCTTTTGAAGTGCCACCCATTTTGACTCAACATCAAGAGCAGGCCCAACACAACCAGATGGATCTGTCCCACCATGGCCCCATGTCAGTTATGTAGCAGTGAGGGAGAGTCATGCATATGAATCACTCTTGTTTTTTTACAGATATGGATTTTTCTTAGGAGGTGAAATCTTCAGGTCACTTATGCCAAGTTTATCACTTGCTAAAGTTAACTGCTGAGCTGCAGTTTTCTAGAACTGTGCTGTCTTTGCTAATTTGATACTCTGCCTCTTAGAGGAGCCATAGATTTCCTGTCAAAGTTGGCATTATACATTCAGCAGAACTCATCTTTCTTCTTGATGATTCACAAATTCTTCTGTGCAAAACCATCTCTTCAAGAATGTCCTCATCTTACACTATATGCTACATGCTTTGGGTGGAATGTGTTTTAGGGGAAAAAATACAGTCTGTCCCATGTTTTAACAATTTGAGGAAGCAGAAGATCCCAACCAGAAATGTCCAGTCAAAAGAAGATGGATCTGTGCTGTTTACAAGTTTGCCTACAAATTTTTGGGTGTACATACATTCACCACCTGATCTCAGGCATACCAACGTGCTGCTCAAGTGGAGGACCTGTATCCACAGCTAAATGATTAAGAGTCCTATAATGGAATACATCCTGGAACATTCAGCTTGACACTGCATTTGCATTATGACAGTAAAAAATGTTGCTTAGAAATCTACACTGCAAAGGAAAATCTTTTAACAATGTGCAATTTGCCAAAGGTCACACAGGATCTGACTGCAGGACATATCAGCCACTGCCTCACAAATAAAATTAGACTTACTGAAGGATATTAATCCACTGGTCTAAGGCAAGTCTCTCTCCCTCAGAGTTCAGTGGTGCAGATCTTAATCCATGCTTTGCAAAAGTTATTAGTTTTAATTGCAATATAATCTGCTTGTAATGAGCTTTATTTTAAGTCAAGCAGTCACAAAATAATAAACACACAGTTTTTGTTAGAAAAATCCTGTTGTGTTAAAAGAAACCTTGTCAGAATCTGGCTACTTTCAAAGAAATTGAATTTTTCAAGCAAATTATTTGAAATGCTAACTGACCTAACTTCGGCTTTCTCATTTCTGTGATTTCTTCCTTTTTTGCTCTGAAATATTTCATTTTGAGTTATTATATTGTACCATAAAATGAAAACTGGGATGGCAGATTTTCACATAAAGTGTGTTTTAAATTACAAAAGGCAGGAATAAGCAGAGCTAAGTACTTCAAGGAGTTTATGATAATATTTTTGACTCATGAACTTTTTATTCTCAAGAATTTTGAGGCCTAGAAATTAAAGAGAAATTTTAAAATCCTAAAATTTCCCCCAAATGAAACATCTTTCCCTCTCCCTCCCCCACATTGGTTTAAGATCCCCTGAAACAATATAGACATGTGACAATATGAATTCAAATACTTCTTTTCCATTGCAGTTGATTTTGAAAACTGTCACAGTGCTTATAGATATATATACTTTAAAGTTAATTTTTACAGTAGCATATTCATGCCCTAATCAAGAATAAGAACTGTACACCCTAGATCTTTGCATGGACAATGAAATTTTCTTTGTATTCTTCCTAGTCCCACCAGACATGTTGCTTGTGTGTTGCTTTTTGTACCATAATTTCAGTTCCTCTGTCTTTAGTTGTGCTCTTACCTATGTGTTCTGGTCCCTGTTTGTTTCTGCTTCTCTCAAAATAGCAAAGATCATCATATATACTTATTTATACATAAATTCAGAATATAGCCTGAAGCTTTTAGATGAAAATACTGTACTTTTGATATGAGCTTTCTAAATAAATTTTATTTTCTGTCCGTGCTACCATAAACCAATGTACAACTACCTAGAACTGCTCACTGAGAATATTAAGGACTTGGATGCTATTTGTATTGGTTCTATGTGTGATGGGTAGTGACTTTTTCACTTGTTTGCTCTGTAATTGCATTGAGTTACATCCCTTTGGAAAGGAGGTGACCAGACAGCAAAGAAAATATTTTCCTGTTTTCATTGTTCAACTTCTGTACTTTTGGCTCAGTGGGGCCTCTGAAAGGAGATTGGTGTTCCCTCATGAACAGCTTTTGGTGGCTGGTGGGAGAAACCTGTGAAGTACAGGGTAGGTTAGGGAGACTCAGCCAGCAGCCTGCCAGAGACTGAGGTCATGATTTGAAAAGCAAAGAGAAAAGCCACTCTTGGGAGAAATGGAAGAAGGATGACTTCTCCATGGGAGCTCATGATGAAATACTACTCACCACACAGCTGCATCAAGACCGACTGCAAGGACATAAATGACAGGGAAGAGGTTGTTGCTGCATCCCTCTTTTTCTTAATGTGACTCATTCTGGGTTCTGGTTCTTAAAATGCCTTTTGCTATTCCTAACTCCTCTGGAATTTTATAAGCTCTTTTGGAATCTTAGGTAATGCTTGTTGTTAAGAAGTGATGAGTAGGTAGTTTCATTTTATTCTTTCCTACTTCTGCCATAGTGCTGTGTTGTAGTGGCTAGATTGCAGTAGTGTCAGATGGGAAAGAAGGACCTAAATGTTGGCAAAAACATCAGCAAAAACATCCGTCTAAGGGTCTTGCATGAGACATCAGCCGCAGAGGATATCCTATCCATCACCCTCTCCAAACTTCACATACTTGCCAGACCTGTTCCCTTTGGAAAACCCAGCCTTTTTTCTTCTGACTTAAACAAGGAGTGCTCTTCCAAACAACTTTGCCAAAAAAATGAGTCCCTCTCAATCAGGAACAGCTGCCAGAGAGAACATCACAAACCGAGAGCTGAGAGCACCAGATGAAATATCCTCTGTCATGGTAGCTGATGTTAGAATACAGAACTGTTGGTAGTAAGCCTAATGCACTACTATGCATACACACCATGGTACAAACCACCTGAGTATTCACAAAACATCTACAAATAAAACAATGGTACAAAAAAGTGTATCTGGATCACAGAGTTGTCACATATTTTGATTGTTCCTGTGTAGATGCCCAGGACTAGTGTGTCTAACAACCAGTTGTAGGTGAAACTGTTTCAGAACAAGAGATAGACTGTCATGACTTTGGAAATTCGGTTTGAAGCAAAATGCTGTCTTTTTACCCTGTGAGTGGCTCTGTTTATTGTTAGGCCCTGCAGTTCCACAGGCAATAAATTCACTCAGATTTAAACCAAACATTAAAATGAGTGGTTCATAAGTCATTCAAGTGTTAACTTAGCAGAATCTTTTAACTTGCCTGTTTTAACAAACTGTCATACTGATATTCCCGGGGTTGACACCTTGATGACAAGTAATTCCAAAAGATAGATGTGTGAGTCCAGGGACCTTGGAGCACTTAAGTTTCTGGTGTTGTGTTATAAATATAGAAAGTCCAAGTACTAAGTAGCTCTAATGTGAAATGCTGCAGAAGCAAGTTCACCTCAACACACACAACTAGTGCATTGACATCAGAGGATCCGCATGACTGTAGATGCAGGGCAGGCTTTACATACAGTCTGGAGCTGCCCAGGACAGTGGGCTGTCTTCCCTGCTTTAGTTGGGACATGAAGAACAACTGGGAGAGCAGCGTGTAGGGATGAGCCACTCATCCCTGCCCACCCCTGCTCAAGAAGGGCTCATCACCCATGGACTAGGGCATGCCCGCAGTACCCATTCCTCCTTCTCTTGGAGAGGGAATTGGCAGAGTCAACTTTTCCCTTCATGCAGTGAGAGAGGGAGTCTATGCTG
Source organism: Calyptomena viridis (assembly GCA_013390005.1). Lineage (NCBI taxonomy): Eukaryota > Metazoa > Chordata > Aves > Passeriformes > Eurylaimidae > Calyptomena > Calyptomena viridis. Next base: position 100,792 of record WEIV01020249.1, read on the forward strand.
GGGACAGAGGAAGGAAAAAAGGAGTCCATAGTAAAAGCTGGGCTGTAGGAAACCAAAAAGATTATTTTATCCTACTCATACCCATAGATCTTTTAAAATCTTTATTCTTTTCTATGAGTCTAGAGAATTCATTTAGTTCAGAGTATCAAGGAGAAAATGACAAGGTATTTTTCATCAAGTGCATATGCAGTGTGGAGGGAAAACTAAAGAAAATTAAAGAGCTTTTATATTTATTAGAGGAAGATCTCTCTGCACCACACAATGAAGGTGTGACGGCAGTATGCGTTGGGACCCCCAGACTAGAGTACCTTAGGAGGGCAGGTAATGGTTATAATTCAAGGTGTGTTGACATGAGTTGTGACACATAATAGCTGCTGCAACACAAGCCTTCCAGACACCAGCCGCAAGCAGAAATCGGGGTAGAAGTAATGTTTGTACCTTCTTTTTTATAGTACAGAAGTAGCAGGCAGTGTACCAGAAAGGTTGCCTCCAGTTTCTATCAATTTGTATAGAGAAAAATTACTGCCAGACTTACAAACTTTACTGGGATGTAATGTATAATATAACAAAATCTGCTTTCTACAAGTTGGCTGCCAAAGAAAACTGAACATAAGGGACACGTTTTAATTAACTGCTACAGTAATTTATTGAGGAAAGTGATTTGTAGATCACTACTTACAGTCTTTAAATAAGAATTTGCTTTCCAAGAGGGGTGATTTTAGTTCAATTGCATTTTATTCCTTTTGGTATAGGAATTGCTGGGGACCATTCCACATATTCTCAATTAGATCTGGTTAGGTGATTGCCACAGTTCTTCCTACCTTTAAAATGAAAAATTATTAACATCTCCTGGTCACGTATTTTAGGCTACAATTAAAAGATCAAGGATGGCATGTATAATGAGGTATTGTGTTTTATTTTAAATCGTTTTGTTCACTTTTTGTTGGAGGGGAAGGCATGTCCCAATTTAAGTAATGAGTTGAAAATCTCAGTTAAAACCAGAACTTTTTAAATTTTCTGCAAGAGAAATAAAACTTGATGGGGCCAGTTTTTACATCTCTCACCTCTTTGGTTCCTCAGCACTGAACTCGTATTTCCAAAATCTCTTTCTAATGCAACTAGGGTGGTGGAAATAGATGCAGATGTCTAGAAAAAAGAGACTACTAACTGGCTGATAATGTCATCTAGACTTACCCAGAGCGATCACTGGTGTTCATGTCATTAAAATAGTTGAGATGATTTCAGTAGTATTGTTTTCTTGTTCTGTTTCCTGCAGAATGATGCCAGTTGTAGGTTAAGTGGTTTGTAGAGATGATGTATTAATAGGTTTTTGAACAGGGATTGCTGTTGATCAGACCATTTATTTCATATGCACTGCTTCAGTTATGTTATCACTTTAAGCTTTCTTATTGATTAATTTAGAAGGAGTAATTTCCCAACAGATTATAGGAGCCAGCATGTAATGAATGTATCTGACATTAAAATCTTATTGATGGAAAGTATCTGTCTTATATATAATCTAGAATAAAATGTAGATATTATGGATTGCATATATATCTCTTGATCAGCTTGTAGTAAATAATGAAAAAATATTTTTGTCACACCCTATCACTTTTATGTGAAAAGTTCGCTTAAAATCTATAAAAGTTTGTCTCCATATGTTTGAACAAACTTGACTTGTTTGCAGTGAACTACTTTTTGTTGAGACAAAAAAAAAAAGCAATGTTTCTTCAATTTATTCTTATGTGAAAATATTTTTGTATTACTCTATGAAAAAGATCTGGATTTGGATGGATTTGACAGAATAGAAGCTGTCTGTATGTTAGTTACTCTATGCAAGCTGGTAGTTCTATTGCATATGGATTTTGCTAGTAGATGGGTTTGATTTTTTTGGGTCACATGTATTGCCTTTTCATGAATTCTGGTTTCTTTGAGTTGAGTGAGCCTGCAAAGGTTTTCAAATCTGTGACTGGAAGCTTTTCCCAAACAGTTTTGTTCTCAGCTGGATCAAATTGTGCGATGTTTTCACAAAGTCTTACTGGCAAGATATTTTGGTCAGTACAATGTGATTCTCTTCTACTTCTAAAGAGAATTTTTCACCAGATGGGAGCATACTTGTCATTTGAATCTTTCTACCTCTCTTTGAAATTCTGAGACAGTTAATATACAAAGTCAGGGATGCACAGCTCACATGCATTTGGTGAGCTATTAGAGACTTCCATTTTTAGCCTTCCCTTCCCTGAGTCTGTCAGTGTCCTCAGGTTATTTCAGTACACGATTAGGGGGCGTGTTTGAACTCTTTGGATGCCTGTGTGCCTGGCACAAGCAGGTGGCTGGTGAAGCAGTTTGGCTGCCCAGGCACATACAGCAGGTGAAGGCTAATGTGCGGTGGAACGTGACCTGAAGCAGTGAATCCATCTAACAAAGTTAAAATGGATGGTAATGGAAATGTAATTTGATAGCCATTGCTTTATATGACCAATGGATGCTGCTATATCTCCATTGCATGACTAGAGCCCAAAATATTGGGAAGTGTAAAGTCCATTGCAGTTTTGCTCTGCTGAAGTGCCCCATGTAGGCATTACAGCACTAGATCCCCTGTATCACTTCAGTGGGGTTGCTTGCACACTTGCTTGAAGCAGAGGTTTGAGAGAAATTTTAGTGAGGGTTTCTGAGACAGGTTAGAAAATGCAGATATTTTCATTTACCTATGAAGCACAACTGTTATATTATGTATTTTCAAGATGAAGATAATGCTGAATGGGTTGGCATTTTGCTCAGTACAGTGACAGCTTTCACTTGAAGTGCTGAAAATTTGCTCTGCCACACATGTCATATTGCTCAGTCTCTCTCACTCCCTTACTGCTTATTAACTATTTTGTTGGTGCATTACCAGTAAAATAGGATGCAGGGCACTGTTATCCTCATTGTGTGAGGAAACTGGTTTTAGCTCTTTCATGCATCAAAAATATCTCAATGGATTTTTTTGTAACAGTTAACATTTAGAAAAGAAAATAATAGAAATTATGATCCATAAAATTCTACCTTATCTTTGAATAATTTGGAATAATTCAGTATAGTAGAAATCACTTTGTAGTTGTCGTTCACAAACAAAAAAGATCATATTTTTAATCTAATAGTTCCCCTGTAGATTTGCATTTATTTTAGTAAAAGCAAGGGCTGAAAACTGAGTGAGAAGTCCTGCGTTGGGTGAGTGCTTATCTCTATCCAACTTTGTAAATTGGCTTACAAATATTACCTACTTTATGAATCTGTTAATGAGCCAGGATAGCTTCAGATACAGTAACATAGAATTTTTACATGTATTTGCATATTTTTTAATAGCTATAGCTGACACTTGTTTATAAAATAAATGCCAAATGTATTTTCAGGTTGTTGTGTGTTACGGGTTGTGTGTATGTCAAAAACTGCAGAACCTTAGTAGTTAGCTGAAGGATGTGTAGTGCAGGCTGTCAGTGTGTTGTGGACTCTGCTTGAGAGGGAGCACCTGTGAGTTATTGTTTTGGCCACCAAAATATCAATGTTGCAGTGCTTTGCTGCTAGCCTGTCCTGGTATTGTGCTGTATTTGTTACAGTCTGGAGAGGTCACTGGCTAGGGGACAGTCAGGGGCTGGAGGAAATGCCAACACTTAGAAAAGATCTGGTGTTCCTAGGGAGAAATTAATGGGGTAATAATGTGAAGTTAAAAGGGAGTTTGGATTATGTCATATGGATATGGAATTTAGACCACATGTTGATTCCATGTTGCTTCTTGCCAGTATATACTTTCTGGCTTCTGTCTTGAAACAGGTGGATTCTTTTCTATGTTATTTCATTTCAATAGTGTTATCAGAGGCACAGATTATACTTCTGTGAAACCATTCTAAGATGAGGGTCTGTATTTATTCCTTATGTATTCTAAAATTAATGTGGTAAATACTTTTTGCTTGAGTTTGCACTGTCTGTGTAAAAGACTAGTGTATGCAAAAGTAAACATGAACTTATGGAATAGTATTTTTTATATCTTGGCATCCTAACAAGCAACACATAAATGCAGTGATGACATTCCTAGATGTTGACTTGTAAAATGATGGTATCTGAGAAGTATAATGTGTTATTTTGGACTTGCCAGGAGTTTTAAAGGCTATGCAGGCCAAATTCTGCCTTCATCTATTGAGGAGCAAGATGCTTGCAGAAAATGCATTTGCTAAAATCATAATGGAGATCAGAGTTTGGCCTTGCATTGAGAGTCACTTAATGCTGCTGAATCACACAGCAGGACAGTCTGTTTTCATTGCTGTGTTGTCTCCACAAGCAAATAAAAGTATTCTTAGTGCTGTTCTAAGAGGCATAAAGTAATTATTTTCATCATTTTTGTCATCACAGTGAAAGATTGGAGATGTTTCTACCAAAAAGGAAGGAATCATTTTCAACTTATTTTTTTTTAGATCAGCTAGATATTAAGCAGGTGGAATGTTCCCCATGTTTATTACTACAGAGTGCTGTCATCCCTTTGGACTTTAACACTAAGTACATACTGTCTGGCAGGATGAAAACATAATGTGGAAGTGAGAACATTAGTGATCTTTATCATCGTAAAGGACATTTCTGCATTTGTTGCACACTGAGCCTTAAGTGTGTACAAGTAGGCAGCCTCTACAATATGAGAGGAAGAAGGTGGAATAATGGAATATGACGCTCTCACATCTTAAAAGTCAGTGAGATTGCATCCTTTCACTTCATTCCCTCTTCTAGGAATGAGGGAAGAGGAAGAGGATGTCTTTGCTCTCACTGTCTTTATCCTGAGATTCTCTTTCCCTGTGGTGGTTTGGATGATGAGCGATCTCTAGCTAAAACTTCAGACATTCACACAGGTGATGTTTCAGTATTGAACTATTGAAATGCAGAGGGAAAGGTGTGAAAGTAAACCGCATCTCCGCAGCAACCCATCCAGACTTACCCTAAGCAAGAGCTGAGGTGTTTGGTTCTGTAACACCAATAATCTCTCAATTGCATGTAAGTCCACCTATATTGAAAGAGGGGACCAGAGCATAGTCCTGACACTCCCCTGTTTCCAAGTCACTCTCCCTTTCTCTTTAGCAAGTTCTTTGAGCTTTTGTGTTTGTCTTTTTTCAATCAGATCTGGAGAAATTGTCGTTTTCCCCTGTGATGGGGCAGTTTAGGTGAAGCAATACTGTTCTGTGTTAAAGGAAACTGGGGAAAGTGCTATTTTTCCCTAATTTAATCTGAGGCGTGTATCTGTGGTGACCACATCATTGGCTCCTTCTAGCAATAGTGGGTGACATGCAATAAAAACTGGGTCTTATGCCCTTTTACAAAGATCTAGAGATTTTTAAACTCCCCGTTTTGCCAGGCATGTGGTGAAGAGTGGACTTGTTGCTGTGCTTTCTGAACACTGGCTCTCATTACATACTTTGTAACCCTCACACCTAGTTCATAGGATCCGCATTCCCCTTGGGAGAGTTTCCAGGAGCTATAGATTAATTACAAAACAACCATTAATAGAATAAATCTAACATGAGCCAAGAAATAAATAATTTCTTTGGGCTGCTTGCTCAATGATCCTGTGCTACTTCAAGCATACTTGTAGCTCTCAATAATCGTTAAAGCACAGCTGTCAGCGGTTACAGCAATATCCACAACCTGGAACTCTTCATCATTGTGACAAGATGTTGAATCTAATTAGAGAAGCTTTCGTTTTGTTTGTATTTATCTATTGTGAAAAAAGGTAAAGGAATGAAAAGCGGTGTGAACCCATATGGTCTTGGCATGGTGAAAAGGAACTTTTCTCTTCTGGACAATGCAGTGGCTCTATTTGGAAGTTGGGAAAGCAGCCTTGTGAAACAGATGGGAACTGGCAACTTTGTGCCCTGTGTTAGTCCAAGTCCAGTCTAGACTTCAAGCTGGTCGTTGTAGGCAGCAGCAAGTCAAAGTTCCCAAAAATTGCCTTTCAGTAATTTCAGACTTTGTGTTTAGTGCAAAACAGGAAGGAGAGGAAGGCTGGTGTTTATTCATACACAGGCTTTTGGTGGTTTTCCACCACTGAGCACACTAGAGGCTTGAACAGAGCAAATCTGTATGCAATCCCATACCATAACACTGACAAAATTCTTTAGGCCAATCTGCTAATACAGTTCTTACCGACCATCAAAACCTTTCTTGGTGATGTTCAAACAGCCTATTCACATGTGGGGCCTTCAGCTGGGAGAAAAACAACAATAAAGTAGGGTAAAAAAATGTTTGTTCATTTTTAGTTAGGAAGAAGGTGGAAAGGATGAGAGAGGTTGAAGTATTATGGGTTGTCAGAAACTCAGCAGGAAGCTTGGAAGAAAGAGGGGAGGATGTGGATTGAAGAAACTGGAGCCCTGAGGGCAATCCTCTAAAAATATATTAGAACAGCACTGTCAGTAATAGTATTCTCAAGACATGCAAGTCCTGCACTCTTAATTGAAAAGTGCCAGGGGTAAGGTACTCACCTTGAAACTCATTATCTATTTAAAATAATTTCTTTCGTTTTCTACTGCTAAGGACTTGTTTTAAGCTGAAGTAAGTGTTGGCATCTGAAATGCCATTTTCTTGTTGTTCTGAGAGACAGTTCTCTCAAAGGGAATGGTAGAGTACAGCTAATAGAGCCTGGTTTGTTTAGGATATATATTTATGATTTACAAATTATTTAGTGTCTCTGCGTTGTATAATATTCCTTTTCTCATCCCCAAATATTGCAATATGAGATATTTAATGATAACTCTAGTTTAAAGTACCTGTCTATATGGCATGTGGGTGTGTATGTATTTATCATTACATGTATCTTTGGACACTACTGTAGTTCAGTGGCTGCTTTAGAGACCTGAAGTGGTTGTGGTCTAACCAAACAAAAGAAGCAGAAGCAGAAAAGAAGCAACCATTTCTTAGAACAGACTGAGAGAAGAAGCATAAAAAAATCCAGTGACTTATGTAAAGTCACATGCCGAATCATATATACACATAAGGCTTATTGAATATGATTATTGATTACTGTATTTTTTCTTGATTATTATAAAATCAGGGAAGAATTTTTGCTAGGATTAGGAGTCTGATATCCTGTCATTAAAGTTTAGTGCAAACAGTTGGAAAACTAGAAAAAGAACAACGCAGGACCATTTACTCCCAGGATAGAAATAAGATCTTGTCTGTCAGTTGAAATCTGAAGCCCAGGGGAGGTGGTGATTATTAAGTAATTCATATCAATCTATTGCAGAGGAAGAGAGAGAAATTTAAGACTGGGAGGAGCATTAGGGTGTTACAGCTTTAAGGGCTACTTTACTTATCTCCAGGGCTCACATTTAATCCATGGTTCAATTCAGCAGTTTGCAAAATCAATATCTCTGTTTCTGGTTCCCCTTCAGATCCTTAGGCAGCTCTTCATTAATCCTGTGATTCAGGGTGTCTGAAGACAGCCACCCATAGCAGAATATTGCTCTAATTTCTTCTGGGATCTATTTTCATAGTTATCTTAGTCACATAACTGGAGTTGAGCAAGCAATGAGCTAAGTGACCCTTCTCCAGCTCTGCAGCTTCATACCCTGTTAGGAGCAGCAGCACTCATCAAACTATGTGCTATTGAGAGTGGCAAAGTAACTGGCTTGCTCAAAGTGAAAAATACTTGATGCTTCATGAGATGTGCAGTTTCAACAGCAATTAGTCCAGCCTTTTCTTGCCTTCCCTTCAGACTTGCCAAAATGCACAGAGGAAACTGCTCCAGCAAAAGCCTTGGATGCTGAGGCAGGATATAACCTTTGCTTGGCAGGGGACCAAAACCAGCATCCAGCTGTGAGCTCAGCAAGGATGAGGGCTGTGGCAAACCACTGAGCATCTTTGATGGGTTTTTTTATACCTCAATTGCTTATGCAGGGAGATGAACAGCAATACTCAAATCTTGAAGCTAATGGAAGCTTGCTGTTCCCCCTAGCTTTTCTCATGTTTCATTTCATTATTTAAGTTCCAAATCCAAAGTATGGTTTTTTTGGGTTTTTTCTTGCTCTTCTTTTTCTTAGTGCTGTTTGAGCAGTGTGGAAGTGTCTGACTATGTGAAACAAATGAACAAAAAGAACCATGACTCATTGTGGGAGGAAGTGGGATGGTGGCTGCTTGATTTCTGGGAGTTCTGCTCCAGACTTCAGTAGTCCTTAGTACTGTGAACCTGGGACAGAAGGAATCATGCAGCTCTTTTAGGAACACAAAAGTCATGTAATCCATCATCTCAATACCAGATGTTGGATTGTGGAAAAGGGTTGATTATTGGTCCAGAACTTACTAAATTTAATAGCAGTTTCTTTCACCTAAGCAGGCCCTGTGTTATGGTCCTTGCTGTATCAGCACTTCAAGAACCAAAGCCTGTCCCTGACACTGAACTACAGGTCTCAGACCAATACATTTCTGGAATTCTAAGTTTAATTTCTCTCCAGCTCACTACACTTCTTCATTGTCTTTTTGACCTGTTTGTGGCAGGATAAAGTTGTTCTCTAAGGCCAGTTTCATGAACAACTTCAAGCTACACTTACTATAATCTACCATTCAAGTCTGTGTTTTGTGACTGCTTTATACTTAAAAATCAGTCCTTAGTGTGTCCTTTGAAGTCTGTTTTTATGCAAAAATTCCAATATACCTGAAAGGTGGCAGGCAGCCCTGGAAAGATCTGATTTTGTGGGATGTGGAGTTGCATCAGATAAGCGCTAAAGAAAGTTTCAGGCACTTTCTGTATGTCTTTTTAGCTTATATTCACATCAAAATATTTTATGCAATTAATGTAGTTTTTTCATAAAACAAGACGATATAATTTAGTTCAATATTTAAATAAGCTTTTACATGCTTGCTTCCAAATGCTTGAAGGTAACTAACTCTTAGCAGCACTATCTAGGGCAGTGCCTCTTCAGCAAAGAGTGGCTTTAGAAAGGGCTGTCTTTGGCACTCTCTGTGCTATGCAGACAGCCAGGGCTTGTCTGTAGGGTGTGCCAGGCCTTAGCAAGAAGATACACGTATTGATACATTACTGTGGCACAGCACAGTGCTGCCTGGGGTGCCTGGGGATAAGAAACATAGTCCAAAATGAGCTGCAGACCAGCTACATTCATACCACTTCGTAGCTAGTAGTAACCTTTATCTTTTAGGTTGTGCTGCATATGTAAGGCACATGCCAGTGGTCAGATGTATAACACTAGACAGTGGATATGTGTATGAAGTTGGGTGCAGACATACATAGCTTTTTCTCGGACTTAAAACCAGTTGCATGCTGGTTTGGAGGCTTGGCAGCCACAGCACTCTGGTGGTGTGCTCAAGGTGATGGATCTGTATCTCAGCAGGGCTGGTCACTGTTGGCACAGTGCTGGCAATGCCCTATGGCCCCTGGGCTGAGGCTGCAGGGAGGGAGCTTGCATGTGTCCACAGTGATCTGGATGTGAATTCCCAAGTTGTGCTCTATGCATTCATTCATCAGAAGGTGCTTTTCCTCAGTCTGCTGCGCTGACCATCTGACTCTGATGCTGCTTTTCAGCTCACTCAGGGTGCCAACACTAGGAAATGCAATACCATCCTGTTGCCAAAATGCCTTAAGAACACTTAACTTGATACAATTAGGCATTGCTGTGGAGGTATATAAAAAGTCACCCAAATTCAGTCTATCCTCTTCACCTAGTTTATCTGTTTAAAAAAAAAAAAAAAAGAGGAAAAAGTATCAACTTAGTGTTAGGAGCATGCTATGTTCTGCGTCCTTGCTGCTTTAAATAAGCCAATTTTAGCCATTATACTGTGAAAATAAAAATCACAGCATCATGAATTTACATTTCCAATTAGAGTCATGATTGTCTTCTCTTGTTAAAGAGAAATGTTAAAATGTTTGACCAGAGCTATTTATAGAAAACCCCACATGTCTTTAGTGAAATAATAGGAATCTGACTCTCATAATTTTCAAATTATATAGTTTACCTTGGGGCAAGTGGTGTGTGAAAGAAAGCAGCAGGGAACTGACATAGTGAAAACTTATCAATACTTGTCTTCTGCAATGAAGAACAAACGTTCATTCATCCCTACACATTTCTAATTGCTCATCTCACATGCTGGGAGCGGGTGGTCTGGGGGGCATCCCGTTTGCAGCCTTGTGATAAGCAGCTGTTTCCTTGGCGAATTCATCTCTGAAAGTGAGATAATCCGATTTGAACAGAGCTGCAGAGATACATTTAGCCAAGTAAGGAAAAAAAGGGGAAAAGAAAGATTTTTGTTTATGTCTTCCCTTACACTCTGCCGCGATTCAAGGACAGATAAAAATCTTGGCCTTGTTTCTCTCCTTGTATGTGTTCCTTGATAGCTGTGTAAACCTGGTTATTTTTGCTGTAAACTACAAACTTGCTTCATTCTCCTTGGTATAATTCTTGATCTGTGAAGCTGAGACTGTGCCAACACACAGGATTTTCATTCTGATTCAGCAAATAATGTAAGCAAGTGTTTAATTTAGGGCATATTTTAAGCTCACCTGTATTCAGCAGAGCTCTCAAGCTATTTGTATTGAGGACTTTGCTGTGCCCAAGAATGTGCAAAACTCCTCAGAGTATTGGGAATGTGTGGGTGTCTGTGTGCCATTCACCTCCAGGAGTCCATCTCTTATTTATCAGATGCCATAGTTGTTCAGCAGTTTCACAGGAAATTTTTGAAAGTTTTTCACCTTCACTTTAGAACAAAAACATGCTTTTGTGTTCCACTGTGACTTCTCTCCTAACCCCCATCTCTATTTTTACATTTTTTCAAGTTGTTGCAATATTATAGAACTTGGGTGACCCTTTCTCTGTGCACAGATGTCTCATACAAACTACCTGAGAAGTATGGTGTGCAAGCCATTGTTCTGCCTGCTTAGAGGAACTGTTTGCCTTAGAAAGAGTATAATTTCCAGATTTGGAAATATGCTAATTTTTTTTCAATTTGCCAAGTATTTATTAGCTGTAATTGATGAATCCTCTGTCTGGGGACTGAGTGGGTCAGACTTCATGGGAGTAGAATAGGTCTCTCCCAACTGTAATTTCTGTCACTTAAAGGTTTCACATGGATGGTTTTGTAAGCTGTGTAGCAGTGGCAGTCCAAAGGTTAAATGGGTGGCTTTCAGCTTCTACACACCTGTTATAGGGGATTAGGTTTTCTCAGTGGGTTTCTAGGTACTCATGTATAGGACAGTTCTCTTGCTATGATTTCTTCCTTTTTCTGTAATCTTTCCAAGGAAGCAAGTGACCTCTTCTCACTGGGATCGTGCAGATGATATTTTTCTCTGTAGCAAGTCACAAAACTTTTCTGTTCTGTTCTCAGAAGGTTATAGTGGAGGGGATAAAATATCCAGATGCTATCTTATAAGAGAGAAAGTGACAACTCACTGATTTATGACTGAATCTTTGTTACTCTCCATGTTCTGCTGGCCCACGTGTCCCTTTGATGCATTTGGCCGATCCCCTCATCCCAGCATGATTCCTTTGTTTACTTCCTGAATTTCCTTCTGGAAATACCAGAGTTTCTTTTTATATAATGAAAAAGCTTGGGGAGTTTATGTGTGCATGAGAAGGAACATGACAAAGGGCGCTGAATAAAATGTCTTCCTTTAGCCAACAGTTGGTGTGATTCTGCTGGGTGGTCTGGCTACACTCTGTTTGTTACACTCCTATGTAAATATTATCAGATTTGATACTTAGTAGTTCATAGTTATGCTTCATACAAGGCATTTCATAGTATCTGTCAGTGGATGGTATTAAAATAGTTCACACTAGTTCAGGCAATTTATAAGAGATTTGTTTTATGTTCAGCCCATCCCTTCCTCTCAGAGCATTATTAATCTGGTAATGGGATTGTCTATGACACTAGAAGGAAATTCTGCAAGAGGATATCGATTCCTTGCCAGATATATCTGGAAGTCAGAACAGAGAGAAGAACTGGACTGGAATTAAGTTTCTGGACTTCGTTTTGAGCCTGAAGAAAGTCTTAGAGCCTCCAGGCTCAATGGCTCCTAAGATAGTGGATGAGGTGATGTTTAAAATTCAGAGAATAAGAGAAAGAGGATTCCAGCCCAAGGGCTTACCTTGGAGGTGGCTGGGGGTGCAGGTGGTCCTGTGGCTGAGATGTGCAGATTGACTGCTTGTATTTGATATTCAGGCTTGCCTTGTCTTGTCTGGAATGGTCTATGATTTTCCCAGGGTTTACAAGCTGGAAGTTCTCTGATGATGTATATTTGTCTTGGGAAAAAGCATATTTGCGAAGTCTAACATATATCACAGAAATTTGATTGTTTTGAGGGCAAAACACATAAGGGGATTGCTGGAAATGAACCTGGTTATTAAAACAGGCACATGGCTCTAGAGTAGGTATTTCTGAAGTCCCTTGAGTTCTGCTGACTGCTGTTTGAGCACCAGCAGTGTCAAGATGGCTCCTGTTATTTTGCTTGCTCTGGATCTAGAGGTGTTGCTCTAGAGAACTTGCTCCAGGACTTCCATGTCCTTTTTCCAGCACAAGGTTGCCCATGCATTACAGCCAGAAGGTCTCTTAGAGATGATCCCAGAAGCCTGCTCTGGAAAAGGCAGGTGAGATTGCCTAACTCCACATAGGTTTTGGCAATCTGGTGAGCAGGCTGTTTGTCAGGGGTTGTTGTCTGGCATCCAGGGACTAAAAGGTGACATTTGGGTTCTGTTTACTGTTGATTTTGGTGCTGGAAGCAAAGTGTAAACTAGAGGGACCTGCAATACCAAGTTTTAGGAGGGGTGGGTAATGGGAAAGCTGTCAAGGGTCAGCAGATTCCTACACAAAAACCAGATGAGCATGACCCATCCAGAAGTCACCAAGGCTGGATAAGCAGGGACATGAACTGGTGTTAAATGCTTGGTAGAGGAATTGCAAGGCACCTCTGCATATCATCCAAAGACAGTATAAATTTTCTGGGAGTAGTTTCTCCTTTAAAAAGAGAGAAAATAATGGGCATAATGGTAAATCATCTCATGGCTTTCCTGATTTGAGACAGTACTAGTTCTGAACTGAAATAGCTGTCAAATATCAAAATTAGTATATGACAGGTAATAGATTGAAGAATTAACAATAAATGCTGAAAAGTTCACAGGAAAAAAGATCAAAATAACACCTTCCTGGAAAATAAAGATTATTATTTAAGGGACAGTAATTTGCATTAATCGATCCTTGGTTGTAATAGCAACTTTAAAAAGAGGTCATAGCCCGCAGTCTTTAAGAATTTAGCAGGTCTTGGGCTGAAAGCTCTTGTAATCCAGAGAATAAGAGAAAGCAGATCAGCTTTCTCAAGCTTTAATACAGCAAACTGCTGACAAGCAAATAAATTGATCTCAAAAAGGAACAAAGAGCAGAATTTGGAAGTGCAATAAAAAATGAGATGTGATCATAAAACACAACATAAAAACATATGTTTAATGCATTTTTATTTTTTATTTTCCATTTTGCATTGTGATTATACTGTAGGTAACATCAGCCATTACACAAATCAGTGGCAGACAGGCTGAAATAGTGTTTCAATTACCCTGCTCACAGCAGCTCACCCCAGACCAGCTATAAATATTTAGAAGATCCTCCATTGCTCCCTGGATTAAGATTAAAGGTAAGCAGATAATTTAAACCCTCAACATGCATTTCTCCTCTCCTGAATGTATTTTGGAGCCAATTGCTTGTCTCCCAAAAGAGAGTATACTGCTGTGAGGCTACCATCAAATGAAGCATTAGGCTAATAGTTTTTTATGACAAGGTAATGATAGACTAAAGCAAAGAAATTCATCTCTCTCTCTATCTTGTTTTGTGTTAGATGGTTAGGAAATGTGTTTTCCTCTCTAACCTCTCCAGGCTCCTGGAGAAATGAGGCAGTCTATGCCTCTGTGTGTGACCTGTTGTGTCCACAGAAGGGAGCTATATTCCACCAGCTGGGCTGGAGGGAAGATTGTTCCTCAAAATTCTAGTGTGTTTAATCTTCACAGATTTCACAGAATATTCTGAGTTGGAAGGGACACACAAGGATCAGAGTCCAGCTCTTAAGTGAATGGCCCATACAAGGATCAAACCCACAACTCTGCTTTTATTAGCACCAGGCTCTGATAGACTGAGGATGATAACTAGTACAAACATAAGCATAACTCCTCCATTCTTTCTATATTTCCATTCCTCTTTTTCTGGAGAATTGGTGTGGTACCTATAGGACATGCAAATGACAAGAGAAGCTAAATTATGCATGGAAAAGCATCCCCCAAAAGTTTTCTTACTGTTTAAATATCTCTGAGCTTAAAATAAACTGGTTTCTGAGATATAGAACAGGAAGGAAACACAAGACATTCTGGGAGCTGAATCAGACGTGAAAGCAATCCTGCTAAGCACTGTGCTATGAACACATTGCTTAGGGCGAGTGCTGGCTAATTGACGGAGAGAATGTAATTATCTTTGAGCTACTTATGGAGATCTGGGTAATGCAATGCAGGATATTACAGTGTCTACTTGAGCAGACCAAATGCTTTTCCAGTTCTTGTCATTAGCTCTAAAGTTAGCTTGGGATTTATATTGATTTACATTTTTCCAGAAACAGGCACTTGAGGCAGCTCTTTCCCACTAGACATGTGAAAGAAGAGCAATGCCTTTTTCTTCCTACTCCTCAGATTTTATTGAATACATCAGTGTGAAGATCCAGTATGTGTGAGATGTGGTTATGCTGTCCTTAACTTGAGAGAACCACTGCCTGCATGTTGTATGGGCTGGTGGACTGCCCCAGCCACTGGTCTGCTGAGTTTTTGATTTCCAGCGAACAGCAAAATATTGATTGAAGCTAAGTAAGAGTGAGAAGTAAAGTGGTAGCTTAACTCCTTTCTTTAGCTGCAAAGTCTTGTATTTCAGGCTTATTAATCTCGTAATAAATGTCCTCAGACTTAGCTTCTTTTTCTCCTCTACCAGTTGGAAGTTACAGTCAACATGCTATGTAGTAATTAGTTTTGAGGTGGTGGGTTTTTTTTTTTTTCCCTCTGTGACTCAGAGAGTTATTTTACAACTTTAAAAGGGAGGTTGCTGTACACATGACCTGGACATCTTGCTTCTCGGATTGTTCTGGATACTCAGAGAGGCACACATCTAGCACACTTGAAGAACTTAGAATCCATTTCCTAGGTTAGATGGGCTAACTCTAACCCTTGGTTTACATACATTTTGTTTATTCTTGTCCCTCTCTGTCCTACTTTGATAGAATTTATTGCTGACAGTTCTGAACATCTAAATGCTTTATATATTCTAAAGGAGTTTCAGATGTCTACACCATTTATTGGTGTGCTGACTAATTAATCCCATGTTTTAATGAAGGTAATTTGCTCAAACTCCTCAGCACACATATGCTGTGTCTGCAAATACTTTTATCCATGGAGAGTAGGTTTAGATTGAATATCAGGAAGAAATTCTTTAATGTGAGTGAGGGTGATGAGGCACTGAGAGAGGCTTTTCAGAGAAGCTGTGGATGCCCCATCCCTGGAAGTGTTCAAGGCCAGGTTGGATGGGGCTTCAAGCAACCTGGTCTAGTGGAAGGTGCCTTTCTCCATGGCAGTGGGGTTGGAAATGGATCATCTTTAAGGTCCATTCCAATCTGAACCATTCTATGATTCCTTCTCCTTTTGCAGGGAAGTTGCACTTATTTATATGGTGTAACAATGTGACCAGATGAGTGTGTGTGCACACAGCAGGGAAATATAGTGAGTAAAGGAAGAAAAGAAAAATAGCATCATAGGAACAGTTTTGACTCTAATTAGTTTCAGTGAATAAAGGTACCCACTGAGATGTAGTACTGTCTCAGGGGGTATGAAATGTTCAATCAGACAATCTGATAGAGGATGTCCATGACATTTTATTACTTTCTTGTCAGCATTCTTGACAGAATGATGGATGGGATATTTGAAGAGAAGAAAAGTCTGTTCTCTTTTGTTGGTATTGTCATGTTTTTTCAGTATGACTTCCCCTGTTTTGGATTGCAACATTGATAAAATACATTGGAGACATCAGCACCTGTAGTGGGAAAACAAAAATACAGAATGTGGTAAATAGTTCAGGAGTGAGAGGAAATATTGGTAGCCATGACAAGGAATATGTCTATGAAGAGAACAACCAGTGTTCCCAGGTAGTCTTGAGATATCTGGGGACCTCACGCTGCTGGAGTTCCTGAAGAAGACAGTTATGGACAACTTCATAATTGCATCTGTGTGTTGAGTGTTCTCTGCACTGAAGAAATGTTCCCAAGCTTGGTGTTTGTTTAGAAGACACACAGATTTATCAACTGTAGAAGTTTCATATACACTGATCATTAATCCAAGGCTCCAATCCATTGCCCTGTGATGAGGTAATTTACTGTAAAGCATAACTGTAACTTCTGTACTTCAGATATAAGTATTAGCAGTCCTCCAAATGAGGTAAAAACATCCTTTTCTGGGCTGCAGCTGGTTTTGTACTTAAAAAATAATGCTGAGAAAAAGCTATTTACTGTGGCAGTGTGTATTATAGGTTTATATATGCATTTGTATTTCATTCTATGTACAGTTCTGTTATCCCCAGTTATCCCCTATCAGCCCTATTTGTAAATGGACTGCCCCGGTCTCCCCCTTCCTTTGATCCCACTTAGTTCCCCCTACAAGTGTCACCCCTCCCACAGTTTTCCCACCTTCGGGTCCCTCTGCCCTCTTCCCTTATATGTATCCTGGCCCCTCCCCTTCTTCAAGAACCTTCCCTGTCACTCCAAGTTGTACGGTCCCTGATTGGCCTGGGTAGGATGCCTCAGGCTTCTGCTCTTGCCAGTCATCCCTAAATCCCACCTCTTCCCTTCCCTGATTGGCCCCTTCCCCGACTCCACCCCCCATTCATGCCCACTGTAAGAGACCCTGTTCAGAGCTAGTCCAGACTCTTGTGGGTTGGTTCCTCCAGAGGCACAGACCTCTAATAAACACTTCCTGGTTCCACCACCCTCAAGAGTCATCTTTTGTCGCCTTCGTCAAGCAGCTAATCCACCGGTCCTCCTCCAGGGACACCAGCTAGGGTCAGGCAAACTGAAGAAGCCCCTTGCAGGGTGTGAGGCAGGGCGTACCGCCTAGTTGGCAGCCCCTGAGTTGCTGGGTGGCTCGAGTTGTCCCGTGGAGGGCCGTTTAGCTGCCTGGTGCCCAATCCTGCCCAGTGCCCTTAGAGTGGCTGCGAGCTAGCCTGGGCTTGGGATTTTGGTGACGGAGTGCAGCCGCCTGAGGAGGCACTGCGGCAATTTACTTCTGTTCCAAATGTGACTTTAAAGGGAATTTGTTTCAGAAATAATGACAAGAGGGTTTTTTGCCACAAATGCAGCCCTGAACTTTTGTTGTGATAGGACCTGGCAGAGTCCAATCTGAAAATATGCTGGTCAGGGGTAGATCAGTGATAGCTAAAAAGTCTGAGCCATTGAGGAAACTCAGTACCCTTGTTGGCAGGTTGAGAACCAACTCTGCTTCTGTGGAGAGAAAAGATCACAGCTGCCTCCCTCAAGGAGGGAAACTTTCCCCCAGGTGAAGTAAATCATTGCAGCTCCCAGGCAAAGCAGTGCAAGCAAGATGCATCTGAGCTGCTCTGCTTTCCCTGTGCATTAGGTAGAGGTGAGAAGGAGTCACAGGATGAGGCAGGGAGAGGAGGAGTAGTCAGGTCTTGCTGAGAGTTCTCTACACAGCTTAAGATTTTAGGTGCTTTTAGGAAAGACTTGGGATCACCTGTGGGTAAATAGTGAGGGAATAATTTCTGTGGTGGGAAAGCTTAGGTGCCAGAGGGCTTTTAAGTGATTGAATAATCTTGAACAAAGCCAGGTAAGCGAAGTTCCCTCTCTTCCAGCTCCCCCATGGCATTAATCTCTTGTGACAATGCAGTTAAGTGAGGGAATTGCCTCCAGTCCCTCACTGAAAACAGTAGCAAAGACATTGTGGAAAGTGCAGAGACTTAAGAAGCCAAAGGAAGACTTGACAGAGTTTTGCGAAACACATGTTTTTCCCCTAAACTTTGAGTAGCTGAGGAGGAGTTGATAGTTATGAAGTCTCTCAGTTTCTTTTCTATCTGAGTTTTAAAATCACAGAAAGCAGATACAATTGATGAAGTTTGTCTTTACAAAAATGAAGATATGCCGTGTACAAAGAGTTTGGCTTCCTTTCAAAACAGTAGCAAACTAAACAAGTTGGATACAAAGTGCTTCTTGCTCTTCTGTATTGCAGGGCTTCTTAGCAGTGCCTTGCAAAGTGCTGTCTTCCACTCCTAACGGCCACTAATGCAGTTACAGATGCCTCTGTACCAGATGTAGACTCTGAAAACAAGTCATTTTTCTGACAGATGTCTCTTTACATCGTTACCTTGGATCAGCTCAGAGCATTGCATCTTTTCATTTCAGAGAATAAAGTAGGGTGGGGTCTGTACCCATCTGAGGGACTGTTTTGAAAGTCAAAAAGTGGACACAGAAGCCACAGACTGTGCCTGTCTCTGCTTGGGTGAGCAGAGCCTCCTGTCACCAGCATTTCTGACCTAAATGCAAATTCAAGATTCAGTTGCTGTGAATAGTCTCTTTTTGAGCTTATAGTTCATTTGCCTGGTTCCTGCCAACAGTCACATTCTCTAGCATGTTCAGCTGGAGAGAACATGAAATGGGTGTAAATACTTGTTGATGTGTATTCACTAAGGTATTCAAGTGATGGTTTCTGTTATTTCTGTGGCATTCCCTCAGTTCTGTTTGTTACCATGCAGACAGTTCTCAGCCATTGCTCCCTGGAGGAATACAACAAGGCTCAAAACATTGTAATTTATTGCAAAAGGAAGAATAGGAATAAGCTCATACCAGAAGTCAAAAAATAAAAAAAATAAAGTACTCATTGCTAATCTGGTGATTGATGAAAGTTTTTAAATCCTGGCTTCCCCAGCTTTTGAGCTGAAAGACTGTAATTTATTCTACACATATGCCATGAAAGCCATCTGTCTTTACTTTTTTCACCCCCTTTTTACCCACTGTCTACTCAGAATTCTGATGCTATGCTATGGTTTATGTCTTTCCTCCCTCAAATTAAATCACTAAGGGAAGTTTCAGAGTGGGGTTCTTCAAATGCCTGCCCCACTGCCTGGTGTCAATGTTGGACAGACTCTTTGCTCCCAGATGTACCTGGCAGGATGTAAGCAATGACTGTGAACTTGTAAAATGAAGACCTAAGTGCCTTTTTAACCATTACCTTATTACTTTTATTTCCTGTACACTTAGTTTTGAGCTAAAAACATGTTATCATCTCTTGTTTTTCATACAAGAAACCTATCATTCTCACCCCTTTTCCCAACAATGTAAATGAAAACCCTCTGGTTTTATTTTATAATTGAGTTGGCAGGTTCTCTAGTGCTGTAATGAATTAGAGTAGTTCCAGGGTTGTTTCTCTTTGGTATTTCTGGACTTGAGATAGCAAAGTAACCTGATTTTGCTGCTTTTTTAGCCTGTTTCTCAGCTGACACTTTTCTTTCTAATCCAAAGAACAGACAGGTCTGCCATGGCCTGACCTGTCCTTTCACTTTTGACAGCTGCAGCACCATGTGTCATTTCTCCTGGGATACCATATTTCCATAGCAATGGTTTTCTTGTGGTCAGTGGAAGTTCTTTAATCAGTACAGAGATTGGGAGCTCCCTTCCTGCCCGCCTACGTCCCTCTGTCTCTCTTTCTTTCTTTCTTCTGATCACACTCATTGAAGAAGTTCTCCCAGATGAAAAGATTATTTAACAACAGAGGAGTTAGATGCTGATCATCTCCTCAGGCAAATGGTGTGGGGACAGGATTGGATCAGGCAATAGCACTGGTGTCTGAGTTCTGATGAGAACATGGTGCCACTGGTAAATGCCAATCCAGTCAATAAAATGTGAAGTGGAAAATGGTTTACTTTATGAAAACACTTGCCTACTAAGAATAAGTTCTTTTCAATCTGAAGTTACTGTACAGCACAGTGATTAATGTGTTTCCATTATCTGCAACCTTTTAAAATGAATTAAAGGAATATAAAATGTAAAATATAAAGGAATAAAAGCAAATTCAAGAAGACTTCAAGCTGTCAAAAGCCAACTGTAACTAGGTCTGGGGCTTGTGCTAGTTGTACTGCTGCTTTTGCTGTGCTATGTGTCATCATTCACAGCATATAGTGAAGACGGAGATCCCTAAGCTGTTCTTTTTCAGCTTACATGATGAGATGTGATGAAGTGGTTAATTCCATTCCAGAAGCACAGACATGCTGTGGCTAAGTCCAGAAAACGAGATCAAAGTCTGACTATATTCTTGATACTTATTCTGAAACAAACCCATGTGTGCTTTTGCCATTTGATCTGCAATCTTCAAAAAGAATTTGAAGAACAAGTGCCTGAAATCATGCTTTTAATTATAGATAATGCATTCTGTGTTATGACACGGATTTAGGAAGCATGGCACTTCTCTGGGAATTCCTCCATCTAACAGTGTCAGGATGAACAAGAAGCAATACACTAAATTCTCCTCCAAGGGCTACAGCAGCTGTGAACATGTGCAAAGGAATCACTGGATTACAGCAGTGGGCTATTTCTGAAACAGCTTCAGTAAGCTGCAGAAGCTTTATTTCCACAAAATCCCTTCCCAGAAGATTTCTCTGAATCTCAGGGGCTCCAATGTCACTCCACAGCAATGAGTATTGTGAAGAGACCCAGCAGGAACAGCTGCTGCCTGGTGGAAGAGGGCAAGGGATAGAGGACGTGCTGTGACGACCACATAGCCACATGTTTTGCCACCTGGAAGGGTGTGCAGTCATGGTTGTAGCTGACATGAACAGAGCAGGGGCAGATGAAGGCTCCTTGTCTATCATAATAAGAGGTACCTGGTTCTTAAGACCTCTATGTTTTCATTCAACTTTTGATATAATCAGACAAGTTTGAGTTGGGTGCTCATCTGCCCTTAGATCTCTGCATGCCTGGCCCTCCTGCCCCACTGAATTCCTTAGTTAATACCAACTGTTTTATCAAAACACGTGCTCCTCAGCTGACTTCGGGTACCTTTCAGATTTTTCACAGCATTAAGATCCATTTCTCTATGGGAAGAGATCTGTGGATGTATTGTGTTCCACCAGGAACCTCAGACATCAGGATTTTCTCATTTGCAAGCAGTATCAAGTGTCATCATTGAATATGCAGGTTGTCACAATCCCTTCATATCAATTTTTTAAGATGCCTGTACAAGGGCAAAGCTGGCATGTGGAGGACACTTCACTGTTTGTTGGGGCCAGAGATTTAGTCTTTGTGCTGGTAGCAAACATACCTCTGAGTCAAGAGTGCTTGCCTCTGTCAAACCAGGCACCTCACACGAACAATTTCCTGCCAAAAACAGCACAGGAGAGTGATGTCTAATAACAACTGGAATAATGGCAATGAAAAGGTGCCTTCTGTCTTGTGTTTAGTAAACCGAACAAAGCCCGAGCAACAGTGCTTTTGGGAGAGAAGAGTGAATCAATAACTCGATGAGGATTGTCAAGTAATGCTGTTGTCTGCAGTGACTTTAATGGCTTTGGTCAATAAACAGCAATTATTTTACAAAATGTTTGCTTTGAAATCTATCTCTCTGCTTCCTGTATGAATTTTTAAAAATGAGAAATATCCTAAGTGCTTGCATTGTATAAAAACTGTACTTAAAATCAATCAGTGTATAACAAATAGCCTGCATTTGCTTATCCAAAAAGCACACTCATGAAGTGCCATGCCTTATGTAATACATTCCCTCCCTTTTTTAAAACAAAAAGTTCATGATAAATCATAATTTATAAATTTTCAGAGACACTTAAGAAATATATATTCTCTCTGCCTTTGTTTTCTTTGGAAACTGGAATTTGCCTAAGTGTCACAATATAAATTGCTTCACAAAATTTAAAAGCAGAAAGTAATCTCCAGACAACTCCACTATGTGAATTTCTCTGTTTAAATAGTTTTTATTTCTGCTGTGCTGTAAACCTTAATATATATACCTCCCTTCATTTTAGAGTCATAATGTAACAATATAAAGATCATTTTTACTATACCTCACATTTAGTTGCTTAAGGGGAATTTGATTTTCCTTTCAAATATTAAAAAGAAGCAATGGGGAGGTAGAAGAAAAGGAAACTGTTAGTCTATTTAAAATAGAAACTAAGCTCAGCATAAGAGGTGGGGCTTTGCTGTCTAGTCTCCAAAGCACATCAAGATAGCTTTCAAATATTTAAAACTGTGCTACTTACTCAAATATGCAGTTATTTGTAGAATGATCTTATCCTTAGATAGCAGTCTTGCCTCTCAGTCCTACCAGAGGATCAGCAAGAGCAAAGAACAAAGAGATAATTGGAACATTTTCAAATATGAGGAAAGGTGCTGGGGAGTGTTTTAAAGTTCCTGGATATCCAGCTCCTCTGGGGATTGGAATATTTCTCCTGTTTTATTTACCAGTGAAGTGAGTAGTGGACACAAGCCTCTGCCTTTATTGAAAGAAAATATTCTGATAATTGTAATTGGAAAGATTTTGCTTTTCTTCTGTACAATGTTCTGATTTTCTGAAGTGTATTTCAGCAGGAGCAAGATCTTTCTGAAGATCTTCTTTGAAGTACCACTAAAACCTTGTCTCATTTTCCCAAGTAGGATAATCAGATAAAGGGAAGGGGTAGGAAATACAGAACCATTGCAACAGGCAGCAATGAATTTCTAAAGGAAAAAGAGAGGTGGTGGTCCCATAGGGCATTCAGCTTCTCCCAGCCAGCTCCTTTTTGTAGGAATTGGCATCTCTGCAGACAGTCAGCCCTCCCTGGGGCTTTGGTGTTTAGGGTTAATATAGCTGAGAGGAAGGTGCTGACTCTGTGTGTGCTGGCAGCAATGCAGGGATTCACAGAGGCACAGTGTCCTCCAAAACTACCAGGAGTTTACCTTAGAGAAGGGCAACTGCAAATCTTGTCACTTGGGAATGAAAAATCTCCCACCAGCAGAGTCACTGCTTCAGCAAATATCTATCAGAAGCTTGTCTTCATTGGCTGGTGTGTTTAAGACCCAGTACACTTACCTTTCTGCTTTAATAGCTTGTTAATGTCATTTTCAATGAACAATGTTAATTTAAAATAACCTCTGTGTGTCACAAACTGTTCAGACTTGTGCAGGAACAGAAAATGTAAAACTTTGCTAAGATAAATAAGAGTAAGTTGAGATTAGCTACTGTGTATTTTGTATCTATTGTATGTTTTTATGTGATATGGAAAAGTAACTTGATATAAGTTGATATATAAGGTCTTATTCTTTTTGCAAAAGCAATTTTGAAAATTGTGTGGAATATTTTTAAACTTTGCCTTCTTTGCTGGGGAAAAAAAGCTGCCTACCTTATAATTTGAAGAGTATGAAATATGAAAAATTTAATAATAGAGTTCAGAGTGCATGCCTGACTGTCATGTGCTCACTCACAGGCTTTTCCCTACTCAGTTTCCTTCCCAACATCTGGCAATAGTGATGTGAATTCTGTAGTTCTCTGATATTACAATGGACATCCTTCCATGAAGCTGAGACTTCAATGGCAGGAGTGGAGGGAGCATCTAGAGGTATGACTGATGTTATAATGGTAATATATTTCTGGAATTGTGTTTCTGGAATTAAGAAGGATACGACATACAGAAAGATATTTGAAGGTCTGCTCTTGCAATATATTAGTCTGTGGAACCTGGAAGCACAAATTGCATCTTGAGATAATTAAAGGTAGAAAATTGAATGTCCAGAGGCACAAGTACAAAAAGGACCCTAAACCATATCCTCCCCATTTCTAGAATGCATTGTGAGTTTATGAATCAGTAGGATATGGCCATTGCTTACAGTTTCGAAGGCCTTCATATTTTTTCTTTATACTCGGCTAATCATGTGTTCAAGCTTTGTATTATCCACCTGAGAGATGAAATTAAGGAAGTGCTTTAATATAGAAAGAAATTTTTCGTCATATTTAACACTTGTTTAATAGTCTCTTCACAGGTTTCCCATGAGATAATTTAAAATATGGTTACATAGGTAGTGGTGTACCAGGACCATGCTCCAAGGAAAGGTAGGGCTGGATATTGCTGTTCTTATTGTGGTCAGTGGGAGTTTTGTTAAAGCTGAGGCTTTTTTGGAACTAATCAAGACTATAGAATTTTTTCTGCAGCTTTTAAAACAGTTGGCAAGATTTTGTAGTTGCTTCAGGGTGTTCAAAAGGTTCAATGACTGCAGTACTGGACCTGTAATCTTTTGAAAGGTATCAAATTGATTCACAGAAGAGCAGTG
This sequence comes from Calyptomena viridis, assembly GCA_013390005.1. Lineage (NCBI taxonomy): Eukaryota > Metazoa > Chordata > Aves > Passeriformes > Eurylaimidae > Calyptomena > Calyptomena viridis. The sequence continues at coordinate 125,138 of WEIV01020249.1, forward strand.
CTGTGGGAGAGCACAGAGCCCAGTGACTGCATTCCCTGGAGCACAGGCTGTGCTTTAGTATTTAGTATGTCCCAGGAATTTTCATGAGTCACTCATTCTTGTACAGCCAGCCTCTGTGAAAGACAATGGGATATAATTCTTCCCCTTTCCAAAGCTAGAGAGAGAGGCAATGATGCTTTCACTATGTTGACACTGAGAGTGTACACCAATGGAAAAGGAATGGGGCACATTAAAATAGGCTGAACCTCTTATGTTAGCATTTTGAAAATGACAATCCTATTTGTTTTCAAAACTGGAGGAAACTTTCTCAAGGTTTCTGGGCAAGATTTGCAGATGCCCTTAGTACTCACTGGGTACAAATAAAAGACTGAAGAGGGACTTATGGCTCCCTGATTTGAGACTGACTTTGTTCTGGCCTTGGCACAGAACTAGAACAGCTTGAGTTCAATCCATTAGGTATAGGCCACTAGAGGCCAGCTATGACATGCTGTGGCCATATCTGAATGTGCTTATTATACAATCTCTTTCATAAAGCAAGAAAATTTTTCACATGGAGAAGAATAATGCTACCTCTTCTTTATCAACAAGAATTGTATGTATGTATATACATACAGGAATGTTTAACATTGTATGTATTTGAGATGCCCTTTCTGTATGATGCATAGGACAGCAATGTCAGTTAGTCTCCCTGGACCCTTTTTATTCACCTCAGTAATTCAGCTGGCAATATGGTGCCTGCTTCTCCACAGATGATCCTGGGGCACAAAAAAGGAGCTAAGGCAAATGTCATGGCTTTCTCATCACAACAGAAATGAGGAAAAGAAAAAAAATCGATGTTGGCAGGTGAGCAGAATCAATGGAGAAAGCAAAGTTAGCACCACATTGCTTGGAGAACATTACCAGCAATATGAAGTCACTTACATCCCACAGAACAGTCACAATAAGGTGAGGTAAAAAACTCGCTAATGAGTCTGACAATACATAAGGAAGAAGCAGTATATTGAATTCAGATTGGTGTGGGTTTCAGCAGGCTTTGCAAGCCCTTGGAGGCTTTTTATAGGGAAGATAATATTTTGGCTCTGTGCACAAACTGCAGCTGAGGAATAATCAGAACAATGAAATGTGACTTGCCTTAGTCTCTGTGCCTTGCAAAGACAGGAAGCTACTGGAAACATTAATCTTATTAGTAGGTGTGTTAATATGCTGTTTTCATGTTGTACAAAAAACATCTGTTGAATAGAACAAGAAAGCAATAACCCCTCTAGCTTCTGAACTGAGTCCTGCAAGGAGGTAAGAGGGGTAAACCATCAGGAATAGCACTCCAATGCAAGCATTGTGGTGCTACTTTCATGGATTTCTGCTGGGAATTCTTTGCTGTAATTGCAAGGTTTTCATCATAGAAAAATAGGCCATATGTTCCCTTGTTGTCTGCCTGCATGAGTAAAAAAATGACAGCCTTAATAGCAAGAAAAAGGAGACATACTATTCTAGAAAACATGGCTGGTTTTATTCAGAGGAGAGAAGATGGGTAAATTAAGTAGAAGCTGTTTGCCTGACCAGTTTTCTCCTTTTAAGTAAAAATTTATAGACTGCTGACAGTTGTTATGCAAAGCAGAATCAATAGCTCATATAAGGGCTGGAATTTCTGAGACTGCCAGCTTGATTCATTTTTAAGTAATGTATGTGAACTGCTTTTGCTGATTCAAGGTCAAAATTTGTAGATTGTATGCAGCATATGGTGAGAACCTTTGAATTGTTTCTAAGGTTTTGTGTATTGTGCAAGCACACTAATAGGACACAATTCACTAGTAGTAACTCTTTTTGTATTTTCATCTGCTTTTTCAGATGACAAGTGTAGGATCCAAGTGGCTGCTGAGGCAATTTCACAAAATCACTTTTTAGGATAATGATATTTAAGTCCATCAAAGCATTAAACTATGCTTAACTGAAGAACGAGGGCAGATATAATGCTGATACTGACTTCTGCACACATTCAAAACTCTACATGGGCTTAAATACTCTTTTTTCTAGAGCTTCTCATGCCTGGTGAATTGTGAGTTCAAAGGAAAGAAATGTTTTCCTGGAGAAAGATGACCTTGGGAAGATCCCTTCTTTAGACTCATATGCATTCATAGCTTAAAATTCAAGTTTCAATATTATGTTTTTTAGGTAGCATAATGTCTCTTGTTTTCTAGCTGAATAGATGTTATAGATGTTATTGCAATAGACAGTCTGAAATGCGAGAGAGAAACATGCAGAATAGATGTGTATCATAGCTATCTTGCCTTGTCAAGTCTAAGCCTAACAATGTGAGCATCTGGTTCCAGTGTATGAACATACAGATAAGCTGTGATGACCATTTAGCTCCAGAAACAGTGTTATCTGAAAGTATTAATTTGGTGTTGGATCCCATATTATAAAGGCTACTTCTGACTGTAGACACCTTTGACGTAGCTTCAAATGTAATTAAATAAGAAAAAAATAAGAAAAAAAGCAGAAATTGCTCTCCTTGTCAGACTGAGAGTTCATTTAAACCATGTTATCAAATCAGACTCCAAAATGTCAACAGGTCCCATTCCCCAAAAACATGGGCAGAATGCTACATCTGGAGATCAATGCATTGGGGTTATTTTGGATTAACATAAGAAGTGAACTCCAAATTCACATTTTGATTATGAAAACTTTTCACTAGGTAGTCAATGTCTGTTCACACTGAAAAGGCATCTGCCGCTCCGCCTCTTCAGGTGGCTGCACTCTGAAACCCAAATCCTACAGCCCTGGCTAGCCATCAGCCACACTGAGGGGCGCAGGGCAGGTCCAGGCACCAGGCAGCTAAACGGCCCTCCACAGGAGGACTTGAGCCACCCGGTGACTCAGGGGCAACCAACTGGGCAGTACGCCATGCCTCATACCCCACAGGGGCTTCTTCGGTGAGGACAGTTCGCCTGACCCTAGCTGGTGCCCCTGGAGGAGAACGAGCGGACTAGCGGCACAGTAAAGAGAGCAAAAGATGACTCTTGGGGTTGAATAGGAGCTGTTTATTGAGGTAAGCACCTCAAGGGAACCAACCCACAAGAGACCAGACTGGCTCCAAACATGGGTTTAAATAGGGGGCTCAAACAGGGGGTGGAGTCAGGGAAAGGACCAATTAGGGAAGGGAAGGGGTGGGGTTTAGGGATGACTGGCATGAGTGGAAGCCTGAGGCCTTCTACTCAAGCCAATCAGGGATCAAGTAACTTGGATTGACATTGAAGGTTCTGGAAGAAGGGGAGGGGTCAGGGCACATATAAGGGAAGAGGACGGAGGGACCCGAAGGCGGGAAAACTGTGGGAGGGGATTGCAACTGTAGGAGGAACTACATGGGAAAAAGGAAGGGGGAGACCGGGGCAGTCCATTTACAAACCGATATATCAGGGAATAACTGGGGATAACAGAACTGTACAAAAAACTGAATACAAATACATCTGTAAAACTTACAATACACACCGCCACAGGCATGGGTTTGTCTGTTCACAAGAGCAGAAACTCTAGTTCATGACACAGAAATTGCAGTCATCTTATAAATTTAACCAAACAAAACTGCAAAGACTGCTGACTGCAGAAGAGAGAGGCTGCTTGCCATCCTGTGCCCCACAGTATATTTCCATTTTCTTGCCTGCTTTATTTTGTTTGTGTCCTGCATAATGGAAGAACTTAGAAGGAAAAATCCTGTTACAGAACTGTCTTTTAATTTATCACAGTGAGACAATAAAATTCCTTATGAAATGAGCAGGAAGGGGAACTCCTGTGTTAGCCTGCCTTCTTGGAGGGCAATGTCCATCATTTCTGCACAGTCCTGAACCTGCTTATTTCAGTCTTGCTGCATGGTGGGTTTCTGTGGCTTTTCCCTGATCTGTCCATGCCCACTTGTGTGTCCTGAATCAACACGTTCCGTTACTTTTCAATAGCTACTGCTCTATGTGGGACTTCAGCCAGGGGTTCCTGTCCTCTCTGTGTCAGTAGGTGTGTTGGGGAGATGTTGGTGGGAAGTTTTCAACTTTTAATTTGTGTCAGTAACTGAACAGACCCTCTGCCAAAGTCTTTGATGCATCTATTTTGGTTATGTGTTTCTAAGTTGTCCTGGAATATAATGGCATTCTCGAAGGGGAGATGCAAACTTTGCTTTAGGCAGAATGTATGCTTGAAAGTTTTGAAAATAAGTTTTCTCTACCTTTGTGTCTTCACTGTAATATTCTTCTCTGTGGAAAGCTCTGCCTTTCTTAGCCAACCCTTAGCTGTAAATTGATATACTTCTCTTTTACAAAATTTGCTCTGTAGGGATCAGAATATATTAGCTCTGAAAGTTGTTGGAAATGTTTTTCATTATTATGGGAGCTTGTCAAATTCACAGTCCATGTGGAATGCAGATGTAGTAGAAACATTCACGGTTGTGTTGATGGCAATGCATTCCAATTATCCTGATGCTGGTGCAGGGAAGGGTATTTTTGGTCCATGGGAAGCACGGTGGCATGATGTCACATGCTACAAGAACAAGTCACTTTCCTGATTTCAGATCGAAATGTGGGGTTAAGTGATACAAGAAACCCCAGGCTGAAGGAGTCCAGGAGCGAGTGGTGAAAGGAGACTGATGGAATTACAATGGTGTATGGAGATCAGATTAGAAGACTGAATTGCAATTTCATCTACACCTTTTCAGCCACTTAGGAGACAATCAGCCATTTTTCATAAGCTGGGTCTCTGTATGGATTGATTTGTTATTGTTGCAAAGCCTTTTGTGCTGGGCTCAAAGCCTTTGTGCTGGGCTCAAAGCCTTTGTGCTGGGCTCAAAGCCTTTTAACAGTCTGTGTGCTGTGGGATTTGGAATAGAGCATCTCCCTGTCTGAAAGCTGCTCCTGCAACAGAGCATTTTCAGGGATAGTAACTCTCCACTGGTCTTTTCATGACCCGAAGGCAGGACCATGGCACTCTCCCCTGTAATTACATGCCCCACATGTTTTCTTTAGAATGAGTCCAGCTCCTAAAAAGCTCTTTTAGAACACTGTGAAATTATGTTCAGGTTTTGAAATTTATCAGATTTCATAAAACATTCACTGGATGTTTTGTTTCTAGTCATTCCAACTCTTTTCCCTTTTCTTTATTTTTTTCCCCTTACTCAAAGGTAATGCAATTTACAGTCTCTAAGAGAGATTTTTGGGTCTACATTGCACCTGTCTGTCATTCACAGATCAGATCTCACTGAAATACTTACACTTGGGTGCCAAAAGCCAGAGATTTCTGAAATCATTACTTCATTCTGGTGACTGAGTGTCTCAGACACGCAGTAAGTGATGAGGCAATTGATATTTTCATTATAACATTTGAAATTCTTTATTAATTTAAAATGATAGTGGCAAATAAATTTTGTGTGAAATGTCTGTGCTTACATGTAAGTAGAAGATAACTTTTCTAAGCTCAGATTTGTCAACAGCAAACCAGAAGGCAGAAACAATGTAAAAATGTCATTTCCCAATGGAACCAGTATCTAATTGACACTTGTAGTCTGCAATGCCTGTTTCTCGTTTAATAGCTTTCACAGCAGAGTTACTTAAACTTTACTCCATGTTTTCTTGTTTAGTCTCAATTTCTTACTTTGACACACAACAGAATCTTAAGGGGAAATGGAACAACAACCTAGCTGCTTGTAAACTGATGAAACCTTTCTGGGAGAATCAATCCAGAAGAGAACTTGATATGATAGGCTGCAGCTGCCTACATGCAAGGTTTACAAAGCACTGTCTTAAAATGGGTTGATTTTTTTCCCCTGGAAAAAAAAAGTCTCCAAATAGAGCATCCAGTTGATTTTCAGACTGTAATTTTAAGATCTGATGAAGCAGATCCTTGCACATTTTAAAAGACATTACTGTTTCCCTCCTCCCCATTCATTCAACACTTAAAAAACTGCAGAAGTTAGATGACCTTTTTGTCTTTCACCATATGAGACTGTGTAGTCAACTGAGTCTGTCCTGCTAGGTTTTGTCTTATTTGAGGTGAAGGTCTCAGTGGACTAAACTGCCCATATTGAGACGGTTTGTGTAAAAGGATAAAGACCCCAGTCCTGCTGGTGGATGATGCTGGTCACTTGCTAATCCCTCAGCCCTGTATCTAAGATTAAGGGTAGCCTCAGTTAAAAATGTCACTTAAAAGATTGGGTACACAAATGTGAGCTTGTAAAGCAGTGACAGTAAGTTACACTCTATTTTTATGAGTATTTTAAACACTCAGATACCCAAGATGAGGATAGTGGTACTTTTTGAAAGGAAGGAAGGAGAAGATTTTACTTGGCTTTGGTGGTGGTTAAGGGAAGTGGTTTTGAGGAGAGGGAACAGGGGCAAGTCTCCGCAAAGACAGGCATATTCCTCTGGCTTTAATTTCTGGAAAGGGTGATCTCAGGTTTGTCCTCAGGAAATCCCTGCTGTCTCAGAGAGCTGTGTCTCTTGGCTGTCTATCTTGGCTCCCAGCTTATTATCTGACTTCTGTGGTTCATTTCTGGGCTTGTGGTGGTCAGAGGAAGAGCCTGGAGGCAACTGAATACAATTACATAGGAACACCTGTCCTGACAGGAAACAATCTTACCTTAGACCCGGGATGACATTGCTCAGGTCATAGCAGAAACCTTCTTCAAGGGGACTTGTCAGGTGGTCATGATTTTCCCTAGGATCTATAGGGTTTTTCTGGGATAGTGTACATTTGATTCTCCTTGCAGGTAGCACAGACATCCCAGGTAGCTGACTCAGGGCTCCCCTATACTACTCGTTTGGTGAGAAGGTATGCTCAATCCTGTGACACTCAAAGGCATTTGCAAGTCTGAACCTTTGATTTCTAGGTCTTAATTCAGAAAACAAGTGCATGAATGACTTAACATATGAATCAGCTCCTCAGGAACCCATTCTTGATGATGAATGTAATTCTTTTCTTTTGCTCTCTCTCCCTTAGCTCCATGGCTGCAAGTGCTCAGCATAGAGATGACCAGTGCTGCAGTATCCTGCACCTGGAGTGAGCTGCAGACATAATGGATTCTGATGGATCTCAATAGCAGGTAAATTCAACCTTTCTGCTGCAAGAACATTGGATGCCCTGAAATCCACAGGAGCTGCAGATGCAACAGCACTGTGCCATTGGACCATCTGGCTCCTGATTATTGGAGAAAAATTAACAGTAACTTATCTTATTACAGTGTCCCCAGTTTTCCCGCATTGCTCAGGGAACAGTGGGGCACTTTAGAAGAACTCCAATGCTAAGTGGAGCTGGCCTAACAGAAATGCCTGCTCCTGTGTTCTGCTAGGGACATGGGGACCACTGGCAGAGAGAGGAGCCAGGCAGCAGATAGTGCATCGTGCATGTAATGGATTTCTGGCAGTTGTCGGTGATTCTTGCAGTGAGAGGTGCAGGCTAATGCTTTGCCCTGTTTTATGTAGTACCACCAAACAACAAATCAAAACCAGTCTCTTTCATATGTACTGATCAGCTTGTAGCTCCTTTTTCACTTCATCAAATGTGAATGAAATGGAAATATGGTCTTGGTCAAAATTCAGTGCTTATTTAATGTGATGGAAATAGTGGTGACTCCCCGTTCTTCTGTACTGTGGAGCTGGTTGCAGGATTCAGTTATTACACACTCTACATCTCATTGCAGCTACAGCTAAATCCTACATCTACTGCTAACTACTGACATGTCTACCCTACACTACCTCTACCCTCCTCATAACGATGTCTAATAATGTCTCCCAACTACTGCAGTAGCTATATTAAGCAACAGCAATATTTACAATGTCCAGACAATAATGTGAGGGTTAACTGTCCATGAGCTTTGCATGTGTCTTCTGGTCCAATCAATGCTCTGGTCAGTCTGTGTCCAGCTGCAGACTTCTCTGCTAAACATGTTTTGATTACAGGCTGCTTTGCTTCATGCATCTTCTCAGTTCACCTCACCGTGCATCCCAACAGCATGGAGCAGAGATGATATTGCAAAGCAGAGGGAACTATGCAGAGGAGATAGGGAAAGGCAAGAAATCTGGTGCTTTGAACTCCAGTATTAGAAAAAAATGAGCTTAATTTTAATGACAGCATTCAAAATGCCTTCCATGTTCCTGGAAATATGGTCAGCTTTACTTTTCTTCACCTGGACACTGTAGGGGTTTCAAATTATTGATATTTTGTGATCATTATTTTTCCTCTTTTCTCCTTTTTTCCTTCATCATCCCTTTGGTCGAGTGTGCTATATAGGGTTATCTGGCTTTTATACTGCCATTCAGTACTGCTGGCTCAAATATTGGTTTGTTTGTCAGTATGCTATTCATGTGTTTCATGTGGGCTATGCCTTTCAACTCCTGTTTTTTAAATAAACAGCAGAGTCAGTCCTAGTTTTTTCCTGCTTATGGATTCAAAGAGTGAGGATTCAGTTGGTCACCTAATATGCAAAGTTACTCGCAGGTCTTTTCATGTAGCTATGCAGTTCTTAAGTCAACATGTCATAGACTTTAAAGAGGGTTTTTTCCTTAACTATATAGGATACAGGTAGTGCTATTAGTTTGTTTAGATGAATAGCAGATCAAACTAGGAAAAAAATCTCCAAACTCATCTTCCACTCTGAAGTAATTTTGTCCGTGACAGCTTTGTTTTTCCTGTTTATCAGAATAGCTTTCATCTTTTTATTCCTTTCACTGAAAGACATCTTCACTTGTTTGAAGGTCCTTGATCTCCACATTCAAACTGTATGGCAGTGACAGCTCATGTGCACAGGACTCTTGTATCCTCGTGTGTTTGCTTTGAGGCTCACCTAATTTAAGGAGCTGGTGAGAAAAAGAGTTTTAGGCTGACTTCTGTACCACAATTGTCTGTAAACTTCCAGATCTTGTGCATTCCTGGAAGCTATAAGGCAACAGTGGATAGGATACATGGAGGATGAGGGCATTTTGGCCCAAACTAAATCCACTACAGTTACCAAAAGAAGTCGCACCTCTTTCTTTTAGCCCATGTTTCAAATTCTCCCAGCTGTCAGTGCCTGCCTTCACACATCCGGCTGAAAGATAATCTGTTTCTTTGAAGTTTAGCAGTTTAATTCAGGTTTTAGATTACATGATCTGACCTAAATTTTCATGTTGATTTGGATGTTCCCTTTTAAGGACTGACCTCAAATGCTGAAGTGACATGTGCAGCAGAGGCAGGCCTGTATTTCAGTAAAGCCTCAGCCCTAGAAGGGCTGAGGTGTGTGTACAACCACCCCTGACATTGGCAGGACTCACAAGATCCAGGCATAAGGACATAACAGAATCAGTACATAATATTTTGTTCAGAGTTTGTCAGTGTTTAGCTCAGCTGCCTCATAGTATACAAATTTTCAAAAATATCAGCACTTCTTTCTACTTTGGTAAGAGAGAAAAAAAAAAGATTTGCACAGCCACCTTTTATGTGGGAACATCCCCACTCCTTTTAAACTGTAGCTACATTTAGGAAGACCCCCTTTACTTCAGGGAGCCCCAGAAGGAGGCAGGCCTTTTAGAAATACATTTTCCATGTGTTTAAAAGCAGTATATACCCTTTTATCAGGTCTCTTGTTTTGTGTTGTTTCCCTTATAAAGTTTAGCGTGTTTTGATACCCACATCTTACAGTTAGTTACTTAGTTATTTCTCTTCATAGCTCCCTTGTTTCCTCTTTCAAATAGGGACTTTTGGTTTTGCATGAAATCTGGTCTGTAGGTGGCCACAACTGAAGCTGTTAAGAATTTATTTTAAAAACAAGAAGATCCCTCCTGCTGTGAAGACAATCTGTTAAAATAATATGCACAATTGAACATGACCTAGCCTCTTTTTAGACAGTAAAAGTTTTTAAACAGAAGGGAAACTGGCCTCTCTTATCCTGAAACAGGGGAATTTTTCAAGGTTATCTTCTCTGTAGTGTGAAATGTCTTGACTTTTGCTGAAGCAGTCAGTTTCAGGTGGAATTCCATTACTCTTTATTGTGACAGCCATTGAGGGAAAGAGCTTGAGGCTAAATATGAGATCTGTATCTTCTGCATTTTAGAACTAAAAGCTCAATGGATGCTATTCAGAGAACTTATCCATGTGTGAGTAACACATGAGCAATTAAAAAATTAAATGATTGGTTTACATTTGGTTTGCCTGAGACTAAAAAGAGATGAGCCTTAGTAAGCAAATGTGATGTATTAAATTGCCACACAGCTCTTAGAGCTATTTCTCTGCCAGTGGTTCCCTATCCTTGAAAAAAGATACAGGATAGCAGTTGCAGGAGTCATTGGAAAAAGTAAAAAAGTAACACTGAAATTTGAAATACTTCTTTTAGTCTTCAATACAGATATAACTCAAAACAAGATTTTGATTTGTTGATGAAAACAAATTCTACATTTCCACTCTGGAGAGATATTTAATGCCTTTTTTCTTTTTCATTTCTGAATAAGGGAAATTAAATAATTGTTCCCATTGCCATTCAGTGATTTTTTCTGACCAATAGCTGAAGATGCATCTTTAGGGATGAAGAGGTTGCT
>WEIV01020249.1:142729-172953 GCA_013390005.1 Calyptomena viridis
ACATGTTCCTAGGACTCACTAATATTGCTAAATTAAAATTAAAAGCACCAAAGTCCTAGTATTGTGGGACATCAAGAAAATAAACTTATAGTGCTTTATACAGCATGACACCAGAATAGATTCCCAAAATAAATCTATTCCTTTTTTCCCCAACTGTGTCTTTGAAACTTCAGGTTGATTTCTGTAGCTTGAACTCTAGCATCACATTTATTTTCTTTTCTTCTAGTTTTGACTGTTTAGTTACTACTGACTGTGGCCCTGATTGAAAGAGCGGGTGCTCTCACACCTCTTGCAGGACCCCTCCAAGATCTTGTAATCCAGGCTGTATGGATTCTTATCACCCCCTATGGAAGCCTACTTAAAAACTGACACAGGATGGAGTGTAGTGTCACGACACCACCTTAGGAAATGAGCCAGAAGGCAAGTCACGAGGTCTGTTGCAAGTGGTGTCAGGGCTTAGAAAAATACTTGCTGCCTCCAAAATCCCAGAAAATAGGTCTTTGAACTCTCCAACTGACATCAGGTTTTCCATCGATGCACAAAGACGCCTGAATATTTATACTCAATAGAGACAGTATTTACATAAAAATTTTTCTGTTGCATTAGTGTCAGCAAGTGTTAGTATGATAAGGACTAACTAAAGATTTCTTCAGGGTTTGAGGCTATTAGTTCTTGATTCACAGAAGTATTCCTGATTCAGGCCATTTTTAAACATGATTTTTCTCTCCTGGGCTTTGTGGTCCTTGGAAGGATCACGGCTTAGGAAGTTAAATTGCCAGATGTTTTCCAGTAAAAGCCTTTGCCTGTCAACAAGATTACTCTCCCTGCAAGTGAATTTAGATGTCCTTGGAAGGTGGGAAAGCCTTTGGCACAACCTTGTACTGTGTGCCCATGCAAGGTTGACTTGTGTGGAGGATGGTCTAATCTGCTCAGTGTTCGATCTCCAAACCTGTCAGATCTGCAATTCTTCTGAGGTGTATCTAATCCCAAGTGATTTGCAGGTCTCTTAGCAACAAACCAGTTTAGGTTTGAAGGGAAGAAAGACTTGTGGACTTCAGTCTGGACTGCAGTGACTTACTTTTCTGAAGGTCTGTCACACGTATGTATTTCTGTGTTGAGCAATGAATTGTGTATACCTGATCCACAGATATCCTCCAGCAGAATAGGAATACTTTAACACTTCTATCTTCCTTATAGCCATATCCACTTCCACTTCAATTAGTCCTGTTCTTTTAACTGAGAAATCAATCTCAGTCTCTGTCTTCTTGAGATGCCTCCAAGAAATAACCCGGAGCTTCAAGAAGCCGTAATGTTACTCATTAAAGGGCACTATTCATTTTCTCTGTGATTCCTGCTAAAGTGACAATGGATTATCTGCACATTGGTAGTTCTGGGTAGAATGCATCCATTTTCTTATTTTTATGTAGGTGCTAGAGAGAGAAATGGCAACTTGCTGAATATTTTAGAACCTGTAGGAACTGCATTTTCTATCTGGGAAGAGTTTCTTACCAGGTATTATTTAGCGAATGTGCTGAAATGGCCCTTTCACAATGGAAGAGTATTTCTTCTGTGAGTAGCTTTCAGCATCAAATCAATCACCAGCCTGCAGATACTGTCATAATGAAACAGGAGTGATATTTAGCACCAAAATATCATGATGAACAGATATAAGGATGCTCTATAAAGGCAAACCAGCAGCTGTGATTCCTATTTATGTATTACATTGCAACATCTATGTGATTCTTTATAAATTTTATTCCCCTTTATTTACCTCCCTCACAAGAAAAATTGTATCAAGGGTTTTATTAATTCAAACAAAGTAGAAAAAATGTTCTCAGAGCTTTTTGTCCATAAATAGACATAAATTGTTCCTCGTTGATCCAGGCTTGGTTTTTCCTGGTCATGGAAAGGACCCGAGGTATCTGCATCACTCTGTCCACTAAGTTGGGTAGGCAGGGAATAAGAGCTGAAGAGAATTACAGCCCTTGGAAGCCTCTCCACCAGCAGCAGCAAACGCCTTGCCTGAGGAAGGATCCTGGGGAGGTGTCTGTCTTCTAAATATCTTCTTTGTGAGGAAATACATTCCAGATTAGTTCTGAGTGCAATACACCCCATACCCTGCTTTAGCTCATGCTGTATTTCTCATATGGGTCAGCAAAGATGTGACAGCCCTGATGGAAGACTGATGGAAGAACAAAAACTTTTTTTAGGTTTAGTATTGGCATGGAGTATATATCCCTTGTCTGGGAAGTGGTAGGATTTGGTGGGGGGTTTCTTTGAACATGTAACTTTTTGAAGAGACCTTTTATTTTGGCCAGTTTGGGTTTTGTTCCCCATTTATATTTTGATTAAACTTACTAGAAATCATAGTCTGGGTATTTTCTAAACCAAACATTTCTGAGTTTCAGAGATGCTGTTTCCCTTCATTTTGAGATGACAGAAAATTATAGTTAAAAAACAAATCTTGTCAAAAGTAGGAAAATAACAGACATACATAAGGAGTCCAGAATACTTTGATTGAACCAGAAACATATTTTCTTATCTTTGTATATTGAGTACAGACTATTTTTGTGATACTCATGTTTCACCATGTTTCAGGATTGGACAACTTTTCAAAACTTTAACCTTTGCGCAAGATTAAAAAAGTATTTTCCACACAGATTTTTTTTTCTTAATGTGCTATTTTACCTACTACTCGAGGAGGGGAGGATGTTTCCTGACATTGTTCAGAGGCACTAAGTCAGTCTGAGCATTCCCTTAATAGAGCACTGTATAAGCCCCACGTATGATTAGTCATCTGTGCATGGAGGGAAAGAAATACGATACAGCAGGAAATATAGAAATGTTACTTATGAGAACTGAATTTCAGAAGATAAAAATGAAATTGCGGACTATGTGTTGAAATAAATAGAATCCCAGAATCTGTTTGGAAATCTTTTCCATTGTGTCAAGTGAAATGTTTGACTTTCTTTAATTGGTTTATTTTAATTGCAAATGGTGATACAACGCTTAATAAATCTTGCAGCAGAGAAATAAGGAATAATGATTGAGCTACATGTAATAAATTAGATGTCAGAGGAGCTGCTCTGCTATCAGCAGGTTTCTGTAAGTTATCACATCCTTATTATCTAGGTTATGCTTCTCACAGCTGCAAACACTACAAGGTAGAATGATAAAGAACCTTCAGCTGTGTTTCAGGCTTGGAAAACAGTGCTGTTGCAATGACGTTTTTGTCCTGCATGTTTACTGAACAAAATGTACTATATTTCATATTAATTTTTGCAGGATAATATAGCTGTTTTTTTTCCAGATAGCAGGGAAGTTATGTAAAGGAAGTGGTTCTGACTCAGAATGTGGGCTGCATAATCAAATCTAGGGGTTCTTTTAATGGCATACATATTTTCGAGATGTTTCTTGCTGTTCCTGTGATCTTATTTGAATAACCTTGCAAGGTATTGGAGGGAAAGGTTATTTCATTCTTCTATCTCCAATGCCTTTCCTTACACACAAAATATTGAAGAGTTGGAAACTTTTTACGTTACACAGAGGACAGAATAGAGTCCGCATTTCCTTTATAAATAGAAGTCCTGGAAAGTAAGAACAAAAGCAAATTGACAATCCAAATCAACTCATTGTCCGTTCTTTTAGCAAGGAACAGCAGTCTGATCCAGCAGTCCCTCTGGTCTCCAGGAGAGTTCTGTGATCATCATCACTTACATGGTTAAACCTGCCTTACCAGAGAGGCAACAAAACTATTTCTATTCTCCTTCAGGAGCAATGAATCGTACCTGCAGCTTGAAGTGTAGTTCACTGCCCCAGACATTCTGGGTGAATGTAAAAGGTGCTCTAGCTTATAGCCACAAAAACCTGAGCAGTTTCATCTCCTTCTTTCATGAGTTGTTTTAGTTTTTACTGTTTTTATATTTGAGCTAAAAACTCCAACTCAACGTTTTATCTTTTTCTCTAGCAGAGACTGATGGGTGATGTTTTACCAGGTATCCTGACTTTGTTAGTTCCTCTGAGATCTTACCAAGAGTTTTTGGAAGTGATAAAAACAGATAAGTACTGAGAACCAAATCCAGATCCAGAGAATCAAGACACAAAGAAAAAAATGCTCTTCACTGTGAGTAATTTCTCTCTCATTTTCACATTTCTTTACGCGCGATTTCTGGTTGTTTTGCAACATGTTTGGAAAGGTTTTATGCAGAATGCAGTCCCAGCCTGAAGTCAGAAATATGTATGTGACCTTTCAGTCTGTGTGAGGATCCTTTTTATTTCAGTGACACTCTGCAATGGTATTTGGGTCCCTTCTCACATGTCAGACTGCCCTAGGTCACATTGTGAACTTGTGAATATGGCACATTTAATTTTGTGTTGCCTAGATTCTTTTAGGAATGTTTCCAAGTAAAATTCATAACAAGAAAGATCGGTCATTGCACCCCAAAAAACTAGGGATTGCCAGTTTATTGAGGCTACCAAACAGGCACAAATGCAATTCACCATTCTTATGCCTCTTTTTCCTTTGTGCAAGGGTCATGTGAAGTAGTGAAATTATGTTCTCCCTCCCTGTTGTAGAATTCTTTAGAAGAGGCAAAGGAAGGAGTATGCTGCAAAAAGAAAACTGCAATCCAGATTAGTTTGTTTATTTTGACAGTAGAATATTGGTGCTGGAGACACAGCCTGGAGCTGATCTTAACTTCGTTGGCCTGAAAATCTGCCGGTGGAAGTAGCACTTCCCCAGCTGAAAATTAAAGAAACTGTGGAGAAGGGTTTCTGGAGAGGAATATAATGAATTTTAAATGAAAAATAAGTCCATGTGAAAGAAAGAGTATCTCTTTCTTCCACTTCCCTACTGTTCCTACAAGAGACATGACTGTTCTTTGTACAGCGTTTCTTTTTTCCTTCATTGCATTCCTCTCTTCCACCTTCACAGTTATGTTCTCCAAAGGGCTCATTGCTGCAGAATTGCAAGGAGTTTCTATAAACCTCACACCTGGCATTCATCTGGGCTCTGCTGGTCTCACAAATTGTTATGATTTAGATACCTTGTCAGAAGGTGTCCTGCATGGCTGGGTCAACATTTTGCCAAACTATCCTCCCTTCCCCTGTTGCCACTCTGCTGAACCCTGTAATTCCCACATTGTGGTGGGACAGCTCTCAGCACAGGAAAGGGACTCCAGGGTAAAAGTCTTATATCTGCACCTGGGAAATTAAAGAGCACATCACCCCACTAATCTTGGCAGTCTTGGTAATCCTCCAGTGGATTTGTGAAGCTGTTGGCACCCAGTGTTGCTACATGCAAGCCCAGGGATGCTCTGGGGCTAGAACATGCACCATTTGAGCCACAGAATGAAGAGTATATACTAAAAAAAAAAAAAGTTAGAAACCCAGATGTAACTTTCTTTGAGTTTATTATTGAGGGATGCCGCATTCCCATCATATTATGGGTCATGTGTCTTGGGTCCAAATGCCCTCTGTTTTCTGAAATGAAATTCAAAATTGTTAAGCAAATTGCATTAGAGAATCAACTGGTCTACATCAGCCCAAAGTCATTGATCAGACTGATTGCAAAAGCTTCTGACTAGAACATATAATAAGACCTATTCTTTTGAAGCAAACATAATTTTATCTTCTCCAAGTAGTGAAACCCTGTCTGACAGAAAGGAGAGGAAGGTAAATCAGGCTGCAGTGAGGTGTGTTGCAGAAGCAGCAGGTGAGCTTGGCTGAGATGGCAAGGGATACCTCCCCCTCAGAGCTAACACCCTGTTGTTGCTGCCCAAACCTGTGCTGTTAATATTAAAAATTTTAGAAAATAAAAATGTTTAACAACAGGAGGATAAACAGATGGACAGGTAGATTTGATATTTGGCCAGAACTGTAGTGACTGATGTTGGGTTAGGGAAAAAGCTGATATGTCTCACCAGTAGTGAGACAGCAGTAAGCTGGGCTGCTCATGGCATATTCAGGAATACCCAGAAAAGCACACCCACTCAGACTCTGAGATACCAACTAAGCAGATCAAAAAGCCAGACCTCTTTTGTCTGTCACATCAAAAACCCACATGTGAAACCTTAGTTTATTGAAAAGTTTCACTAAGCAGCTTATCTCACAATGTAGAGTATTTCTTATTACCTACACACCTTTATTGGATTGTTTAGAGGAATAGATCTTCTCTTTGGGTCTGAGAAAGGAGTAAACTTGGAAATAATGTCAATAAATGTTTTCTTTTAGCAGCATGAGATAAGGTCATGCCAGAGAATAGACAATACAAAGATAATAGGCAGGCTATTCTTTATCTCAGTCAGAAGTTATAAGGGCAGTTAAACTTTCTAGGGATTTTCTAATAAAACCCAGAAAATGCCACTAATCTCACAATGACTCACATAAAGATAATGTAGAAACAACTCTCTAGAAAGGAAAAAGGTGAACTCAAACCAACACATAGGGGTTTATATTTGGATTGAATTTGGAGTAATTCAACACTGAAGACTAAAGGCTGGAAAAATCGGATCTGAAATGCAGTACTAAGTCCATCAGGCTCATTTGAAAGCTGTGAATTTATTCAGCTTTTCATAGTCAGAGTGCAGAGAAGAACTTTTCAAACCATGGACACTGTTGTTGAAGACATGTAAAACTCACATCATGTGTTTTTGGATAATGATTTGCAATATTCAAAACAAGGCCACGGGCAGCAGGATGAAGAGAGTACTAGGAGACAAAAGTGTGCAAGGTCCTTTTGAAAGGTACTACTCTGTCGTGAGTAGAGTTGGTGCGAGAATGCAACCTTGTTTCACACCATTGGATATTGGTAAGGGCTCAGAGAGTGCATCGCGTATCTGACTTGGCTACGCCAATCCTCATGTAACAAGATAATTTTGAGGAACTTGAGAGGACATCCTACTTGTTCTAAGGTCTGCCACAAACCTTTCCTGCTCACAGTGTCAAAAGCCTTGGTGAGAACAACAAAAGTTACACAGAGTCTTTTGTTTTTTCCTTACACTTCTCTAGCAGTTGTCTCAGAACAAATACCATATCTGTTGTACTCCTGTTAGCTCTAAAACCACATTGGCTTTCAGGTAGAAGTTCTGAGATAGCTGGTACTAGTCTGTTCAAAAGAATTCTTGCAAGAATTTTACCAGCAGTAGAGAGCAAAGTAATCCCTCTAATCAGAGCTTAGATCAGTCCAGCAGTTCAGCTATCTAGGAAGCATTATTTTCTCGGATGGTAGGATTGACAAAGAGATAGATAACAGGTTAGCAAAGGCATACAGAGCTTTGGGGAAGCTTTATAAAAGGGTCTGGTACAACAAACACATGAAGAAAAGTGCAAAGATTAGTGTTTATAATGCTATTGTAATGTCTACTCTTTTATATGGGTCTGAATCATGGGTCATCTACTGCCATCACCTCCGACGACTCAAACTCTTCCACCAGTGCTGCCTCTGTACAATCCTAAACATCCACTGGACTGACTATGTGACTAAAGTTACCGTCCTTGAACAGGCAGGGGTCACCAGTATTGAGGCCATGCTGTTGAGAACGCAACTGCACTGGGCAGGGCACGTTTCCAGGATGGAGGATCTCTGCTTCCCTAAGATTGTGCTTTAGGGTGAACTCGGCACCGGCTGCCGCAATAGAGGAGCCCTCAAGAGGAGACATAAGAACGCCCTGAAACAACACCTCAGTCTTGGCCATATTAACCACCATCAGTGGTCCACTCCGGCCTCAAATCGGGAGACATGGAGACACACCATCTATAACGCTGCTGACTCCTTTGAAAACTCATGGAGAATTACCCTCGAGGAGAAAAGACAATATGGAAAGAACCACGCCTCATCAATACCACCTAAGGAGACTTTTAGCTGTGCTTTTTTTTCCTGGATCTGTCTGTCCTGCATCGGCCTCTTTAGTCATCAGCGCACTTGTAGCAAGAGTGGGTAGAGCCCTTCCCATATCTTTGTTCATGAAGCTTAGCCATGCACTCTGTCATCATAAAAGTCACACATGAGAAGATTATTTAGAGCTTTTAGCTTGTACTGAGACCTCGTCTTTGTAGCTGACCCCATGACCAGAAACTCTGAGCTAGAGAGAGTGAAATGCTGATATGCTCTGTACTCTGTAACAGGCTTGGAAAGGTTTTACCTTTCGAGTAAGTTAAACAAATGCCCTGAGACATTTCAGCTGTCAAAAGATTCAAGCAAGCAGCAGTCACTCAATCAAAGACTTAACTTTGCCAATCAGCAGTGCAAAATTCACCTCTAAAATACCTTCAGTACTTAAGAGCATATATGTAGCCAGCTACTTTTACTATTTGTGTAATCACTCTCATTTAATTTACTTGATTGTTCCTTGGAATTTGCTTTACCTCACTATAGCTGACAGTACTAAATAGCTTTATTAGTCCTTTCACCCTGACTTTCCCAGTAGTTCAATCAGATGTTTACTAGAAAACAAGCATAAATTGAAAGCTCTCTAATATGTATGATACAGCTATCCCTGTCAGAAACACAAAACCTAGCAGGTAAAAGAAAAATCTATAGTTCTTTATGTAATCAATCCTGTTGAAGCTCCAGATCCTATTTTTGAGAATTTTTGTACAAAATTGTAGTTTTCTGCTTGTGCAGAGAAGGATTTCAGGTGTTCATTTGAGACCAAATGACTGGCAGCCCTCCCTTCTCTTCCCTTGCTTATGCTAACCTCCTGGTAGGGCATCAAGTGCCTTGACTGTTACATACTGCAAGGGATACTAACCAGCAGGAGAAAAATTGTTTCTCATAAATCACCTGATTTCTGTAGCTAGAACCCAAGGGTAAGATTTTTGGAGGCTACAGAGGGCAGAAATGGAACAGGAAACACAGAAGCATGAAGAGCATCTGTCTGGATGGCTTATACTAAGCACCTGCAGAATATGTGTCCTGTGAGGAAGAGGCAGCAGAGGATCAGAGCTGTAGAAGCTGGAAGCACTGTCAAATTAACTAAACCGTACTGATCTCTGATAATAGAGATGTGTAAGGAATGATCCTCATAGGCACATATCTATATATTTCTCTCATGTACATGACTTTATATTTACTGGATATCATTTAGCCGTTCTCAGGTTCAGCTGTATTCAGACATTATCTAAAAAGAGATGTGAAAATAACCATAACACTCCTAAACATTCACATTTACACAAAACTTCTCTTACTTGCAAGCATATGTAGAGTCATATTTTCAGGAATTCACATGCAGTGCACAACAGCAATGACATATGATGCCTTCATTGAATCAAGTTGTTCCAATCCCATCTTTTATAAAGGTTAATTACAAAATCCTTTCAAACATCTCAGATTCTATTTTCAAAACTCTGCATTTTTTGATCTGGAACTTGGCAAGTGACATTTATGAGATTTGAGTTTGTGTTTGTTATATAAATGACAGACTTCAGTGGTGCAAAGATGCAGAAATGCTTTTAATACGTGAATAAGCAAGTCATGTTTAGGACCTACACTGGTTTTCATGTGCCTTTGAGAATCTTCAAATTGTTATTCACATAATTTCTAGGTAAGGCTGCAGGATCTCCAGGGTATGACAGTCAACTTCTGACTGGCTGGTTGCAGTTCTCAGTTCTCTGCAAATGTTTTGTGACAGAGCCAAAACATAAGAGCAGAGGGGGGAAAAAAGGTGGTAGAAACTGATATTGAAAGCAGCAATCAAAACATATCCTGAGAATCTTCATGCTCATCTCCACACCGATTATGCATAAATGCCCCCAAAATGAAAAGAAAACACAGGAGAAACACAAAAATAACCCATCTCTAAAATCATGTTTACTTTGTTAGGTTGCTTCATTGTATTCTTCCTCATTTGTTATGCCAAGGAAGAAACGAGCCTGTGTGACACCAGTGTGACCAGGATAGATGGAATCTGGACTCAAATATACATTGTGTGTGGGCATGAGTCAGGTATTTTGTGTTCATGCTATGGCAGGAAGGTAATATTAAACTTAGAGGGTCTTAGCACAGAGATGAGTGTAGTAGCAAAAGTTGGGAAAAATCTTCAGTTATTTCAGTTTTTCTTACAGTTACCACTAGGAACTGAATGATGGTTAAATTTGATCGTACATTTATACATCATGGTTTGTACAGGAACTTTCTTTGTACAGTTTTTCTACTCCTACAGGACATTAACTCCACTGTGCAATCCCCTTTAACATTTCTGATGATGCACAGAGTTATGTGGTCACAAACACTCCTGTGCACAGAATCGACCAGCACATCAGATTCCTTGACACCTCAGCTGCTTAAATACCAAGCCTGCAAACAGCTCTTCAAAGACAGCTCAGTTCCACAATGGGGGTGCATTACTGTGTGCTAAGATTGTCAACCAGATTGCATTGTGGCTGTGAGAACTTTATCAAAATTAATTTACAGTCTGAGTGAGAGTCACAGAAAGGGAAGGCACTGTGCAATTTATTTTGTATATTTTCTAAATGCCAAGTTGTTTTTAACTTTCGTATTAAAAATGCCTATGTGATTTCTATTGTCTTTTTTTTCTTTTGTTTGCTCTAGAAAATGCACAAGAACAATTCTGCAATTTGGTCTAATGGTCCAGTATTGGTGTGGAAATCCTCACTCAAAATTCATTCAGGCACAACCTTTACAGTCTGCTAACAATGCAGCCCCTCCTCAAAGGGCAGGAATGAGTGTTATAGAAGCAGAGCATGAAAATGTCATCTGCCATTTCTACAACATCCTGCAGCCATAGCTTCAGGATCCACCTATGAATCAAGCATTCACCTTCCAGATGTTCAGTCTCAATTGGCTGCTAAGGACATCGGCCTTAAGCAATTAGTCATAAAGTTTGGAGAATCAAGGTTTAATGTGTCCCCAGAAGCTTTCATACTGTTCTGTAGGGTATTTGTGCAATATTGCTATGCCAAGGGAACAAGTGAATAACTACATCTGTCTCTTCTGCTTTTTTATTTTCTTTAATGTATTTTCTCTCTATTGTATTTCTTGATACCTCTCTATTCTTGCCTTTTTGGAAGAGAAATGTATTCTGTGCATGTTTGCAGGTTTCTGCCAGCAATACAACATTTTGAAAGTGGGTATAGAGCAGATGTAAGAGCATCCACAGGACTTACAACATTGAAGTAGATAGCCTTATGTTCCTGCTTTCCATCAAAGTTAAGAACTTGTACCTATACTTGGTCAGATTTGTTCATCACTGGTACTGACTCCCGAGCAAAGTTGCTTTGACAGGTGTTAAAAATTCCCGTAACTTCTCCTTGCTTCATGCACGTGTCATGTTGCATCTGCTTAAATTGTAGGTGTTTCTGTTTAGCCACAGCTGAAGTGGCATAATTGTTAAAAAGAGCTGCTTCTAATTACAGCAGCAGAAAAACCCCCTTAGACTATGCTAAATTCATGTTTGCCTGTCTGACTTCAGCAGTACAGTCCTTTAAATACTTCAAGGTTGCTTCTCTTGAAACACTTTTTGGCATTCATTCCCACCATCCTTGTCCCATTAATGTTTCAGTCCTCCTTTCTGAGTTTATTCTGTTCTTTGCTTCTCTTCCCTCTTTCCCACTTTTGCCCGATTGATTGAATACAAATTTTTTTAAAGCACTAAACTCTTCTTCAACACTCACTGTGCCAGCTTATGTCTCCTTTTAATGTAATAATTACAATTTTTTCTATTTCCCTCTTTCTTATCTTTCCACTTAATTCTCTCCTATATTACCTTCCTTAGTTCCTTTTCTCAAGTATCTCTTGAAATGACGTTTGACTTCTTGACATAGCAAATCAACATCTCTCCCCTTTTTGATCTGAGACCTGGATCCAAAAATATTCCCTAGCTTGTCTTGTTCAAAGTCTGTTCAGAGACAGGTGAAGAGATAAAATGGTGCAATTTATTTGCTTGTCTGTAATGGATTTACAGGGGTCTTTACAGAGGAACCTAGGATAATTTTGTTTTGCACATACATTAACAGTGAGGGACCAGCTCCAACCACATAGTGATGACCTTAATCCCTCAATCTGGACTAGGGAATTGCAATCAGACCTCATCCAGAACTGTCACACCTTTCTTAGGTTTAATTTTCTTTCCAGTACCATAGAGTAATCACTATCCTTTCACTGCATATGGTGTTCTGAAGTTTAAATGCTAATGGGGCCATTTGGCAAGGTGAGCTACATTAGATTATAAGTGTAAATTGGATTATACATTATAAGTGTAAATTGGAAATTGTTTAAGATTTCCATTTTTTTTTATGCCATTAGATTTTCTTATGATTCGTTTGTCATTCTAATTGTAATTTAACATGTATTTCACGTTTCAAAACTTGAAATTATAAAGACTGCATAACAAAGAGTCCTTGAGAACAGGCAGCTCCCCAGGCTGTGTTTAATTTGTAACAGATCAGTAAATGAGGAAGGTAAAGAGTCACAAAAATACTAAGTAACAAAATTATGCTGCCTCGGAAATGCAATGATTAATTGCAATGATAATAAGAAGAGTGATTGTGTTGATTTAAATCCTACTGCAGCATTGGAGTTGAGCAAGATACTAAGGATGATTTTTACTCTTGCTCTTCTACCTCTTTCTAGGTCTTTCATCTACTCTTGGCTTACTTGACCTTTCACAGTATTACTTTTTCTCCTAGGAATACAGAGAAAAATAACTAGTTGATTCCCCTTCTGAACAGCAGCAGAAGACTTCTAAGTCCATGTGGAAAGCGTCTTCATCCCTTCTTTGGAGAAGTAAGGTGTGTTTCCTGACTGTAGAAGTCTGGATAATCATTTTAACATATGGCAAAGTTCTGTAGAGAATCCCAGGGTCTCCAGGGACAGAGTTTAAAGTAGGAGCCTGAACCTGTTCCTAGCCATGAGCAGTGTCTTCATGTACCCTGGCAAGCTTCAGCTTCATAGACTATCTTTTCCTTAATGAAATCATTGCATTTGCATGAGAATCATTAAAACACAAATCATATACATCGCAGTAACATTTCATGCTAAGTTTTGAAAACACGTAATTGAATCCTAAACTGCTTTTTAGCTAACAAGGAAATGGGTAAGTTTTCACTAGAGTCCTGCTGAATTAACAGATTTTAGGGTAGCAAATGGGTGCGAATTGAATTTGTTTCTCTAGCCCAGGATGTTATGCCAGTGACCTCAACACCATCTGTTCATTCTTTCCCACTCTTTTATTCTGAAGATTAGAAGCAAGATCTTAGATACCAATGTTCCGCAGTTCTATGACATTTAGCAGTACAGCAATGAAAAAGAACAAGAGACATAGCCTTTGTTTGGAATAGAAAAAAATGTACATGTAGCCTCATCACTAACTGGGATTTGCTGGTATATATCTGGTAGGCTACTTCTGCAGTCCCTAATTTCTTTCTTTGCTCTATGACTTAGCAGTCTTTTGGAAAGATGGAGAACAATGTTTTTCTACATCAGAAAAGAGCTGGAGGAGCTCAGCTTAGACAGATGTAAAGAAAGTTATAACTGAGATATGCAAAGTGGGCTGACAAGTCCTTTGTCCACTTTTTGATCTTTTTGAAGGATCCAGAAAATTTGTGTACAGTAAAGTCAGAGGTACATCAATTTGCAAGGATATTAAAAAAATAATCCCTTTAATATCCATGACTTATTTTTACAACACAGAATATTTAGCAATTCAAGCATCAATACATAAAAATTTACACAGGTTCTGTATGTTTTTAGACCAGAAGGGATTTTTAGACAAGGGACAAATATATTGTGTACAACAAAAAAAAATCACATTTTTTTAAGGTTCTGCTTTTTTTTTTTTTTCAGTGTATTATTCCTCATGAATACATCAACAGAGAGTTGTACTTCTCTCTCTAAACCAAGTGTAAAACAGACAGCAGATGTCCTCATATCCCCCCATGTTACTCTACCAAACCAGTGTACACCAAGCCATATGGATTGATTTATATTTCTGAGGTACCAGTTTCAGAGGCACCCAGGTCTTTCCCTGTCAGATATAACATGACAGAGGAACAACTGTTTGTGGTGTTGATTTGAATAACTCCAGTATTTGTTCCCAGGAGTCAGAATGTGACTCTCAAGGAGCTATGAGTTAGCAGTAGCTCCTTACCTGGGCTAGTCTCAATCAGTAACTTCCAAGTGAAGAACACTCTCCAGTAGGTGATTGGAAGGAGCTGAGTCATTTAAAAACAACAGTTCTGGGTTATATTAGTCACAATTTGTATTATAATAATTTCCAGATGCATGGTCATCGTTGTGCAAGGTACTATATACACATCACTGGAAATCACAGTCATCTTCCACTTTAGAAGATGGGTTTCTGAGTGGATCGCTCATTCCCAGGAACTCGGGATTTCTCAGGAGTCCTGAAATCTTCCCTGCGTTCACAATGTTCTCTGACATATTCCCAGCTTAAAAAGGCTTCATTATAGGAAGGAGCAATTTAGGGGTTTGGTGTGGGTTTTTTTGTTTTTTGGGTATTTTCCCCATTATGTCTACTTTTCCACTTACTGTGGTTCCCTGATCAACCAGCCAGTTTGTTACAGGTGTGTGTGATGAGGGATTTTTCAAAGAAAAATGTGAACACAAACCAGGCCAGAAGATTCTTTATCTTAATTTGCCTTACAAATTGTCAGCTCCTCATCAGAGAGTGTGAAGAGCTTCATCTAGAAAGAATTTAATTGAGCAGATTTTTATGAACATTTGTAATATGCACCATGAGAAAGACAAATGTCCTGAAATGTTTTATTTTGTCAGAAACTCATTTTCCCCTGACAAATGGATTTCAGAGGAAACTGCCCAGAAGGCCGCACTCATTGTTCTGTGTGACTGCAAAAAAAAAAAGTCAAGTCTGAACCAAGAGAAACAGAGACCCCAAATTTTTTTCTGAAAAGTTAATGTCTGATGGCAGCTGGAAAGGAACAAAATTAAGTGAGATACAGAAAGAAAACTTTGGAGTTCCTAAATCCATATTTTTTACCCAAGGAAATCTTACACAGACACTTACTGCTCTACAATATTTGTATCTGGTTTTAGGCATTGCTGGAGTCCAGTATGTTTCTACAACTTGTTTTAACATCTCACTTGTAATTTTAACTGGAAAAGAAACACTTACAATCTTAACTTTGACTTCTAAAAAGCATAAATCAAAGTCAAGAGTTAAGCCGGGTAGTTCTTCACCTGTTGAGTCAATTCATTTAACGTGTTTCAAAAAAAACAACATTCTCCCAATTCTTTTGACCAATCTTTAGCTCCTAAGTGAAGAAAGGTCTACCTTGAAATTTTGAAGTGCTCTGTATTTTAAACCCTTCATCCTGCATATCTACTTCCCACTTTATTTTGAAACAGAGTATGTGCCATTTCTTTCCATCGTGGAAGACTGCTGCAGCAGTGCTCTGCTGTTGATAACTAGAGTCCAGTCTATTAATCTCTTTGATTAAATGAATCTAAAAGGAACTAGAGACTGTCTTTATATATGCATGCATTTGATTGTAGATTTGGAGAATACTCTTAATATCTGTTTGATCACATATGGTCCTTTACGCAGTCTTAAAAAGTAAAAGTGGTAGCAGAGCTAATGGAGAGGAGAATCCCAGAATGGCTCAGAATTAATGAGATCTTATTTTCTCATATAATGAAATCATCCCACTCTAATATCAGTCCTTTTATTTCCCCGGGAGAAATTGGGAAGGTTGTAATAGAGATGGTTGTTCCCCGTTGCCATGAAACACAGCGATTTACAAGGCATATACCTCTTTAATGAGGGGAATTTTTTTCGTATATGGATTGGATGAAGCGCATTGTGCATGTCTGAGGAAGGGATGAGAGTGTGTGTGTGTGTGTGTGTGTGTGTGTGTGTGTGTGTAGGAGGCTGCCTCAGTCATGTTAAATTCATATTAGGTAGCACTTCCAGAAATGACTGGAACGTAGAGCTGTTGTTGATGCAAAAGGTTGCAGACATCAGCAGCCTGCAGAACAATTCCAGGGTATGGAATTATTCACAGCTGACAAAACACAAAGGAAAAGAATAAAAAAAGAATGAGGGAAATAAAAGGTTTGAAACAATGGCATCTCTCTGTTATTATTGATGTTATACTTTGCATATTTTAAAAACATTCATCTTGGAGGAGAACCAGGGGGTTAATTTTGCGCTCTTTTCTGCTTTCATCTTTTAAATAGCAACAGGAAATATGTGTCTTTTGACTCTGCTTTTTTGCATTTAGAAGTTTTTGTGGAAATATGGACAGCAGTGAATGTTGGATGGCATGTCCTTCTGACTGAGAACTGCCTTTAAAGGGAGTCCAGACTTCTTTTTCAAGGGCTCCAGACGAAGACAGAACAGGTGAAGAGTTGGAAAAGCAAAAGGCCAGAAGGAAGAAAGAAGTGAAAAGGAAGAGACAATGTTGAGGGTTCAAACAAGAATATACACTGTTCTTTAGGATGGAAAATACTTTGTTGCTCAATGAAAATCATATTCCTCTATTTGTAAGGCTGGTTGTATACTTGGTGACAAAGGCACAGAAGTGAAATAAGTAGCTCTTGAAAGACTTTATTAAAAACAGAATGAAAAGCACCAACAATATCAAATGATAAGGTTGTGTCTGTGTTGGTCTGCCTCCCTCCCTCTCACCAAGGCATACCACCCCTCTTATTTTCCTCCCAATCTCCTGCAGACAGTCAGGAGTTCCAAGAAGGAGACAGAAAATGTTTATAGTCATATCCATGTTTATAGTCATATATACAGCTGGTACGATTTGAGGCAGCCAATGCAAAGAAAGATCCTCATCTGTATATACTGGCATTTATTGTGCCAGCAAAGTCACAGATCAATCATTTCCATCCCTGCTGTGACAGATCAGATGTAGACTTACAGCAAGTGAGATTGGGCATATTAGAAGCTAGGTCTATTGTTCTGATTATAAATCATCAAGTCTTTGATTTGCTGAGTAAAATAGGAACAGACATTTTCTATTTTTTCTTTCTGACTGAAAAATGGAATTACTGTTTTATTTTTAGCCACCACTTCCTTTCCCACCAGCATTCCCTGCCTCTTCAATACAGATCAATAGTTTTGTCCTTTCCAACAGATATTTTCAAAACTCCACCAGTCTGTGCGCTCTCACCCTGTGAAAGGAGAAAGCCCTGTTCCTTATCTGCATTCTCTTAATCTGGCAAATGCAGTCCTTGACTGTTTCTATCTGTGTTTTCTCTGTTGTTCCTCCTACAAAGAAATCCTTCCATGGATGGCTCAGGGGACTGCCAATGGGCTGTAACACCTTTCACTTCTAAATTTGCTTCCAGCAGTGATTATTATCTTGCGTTGTTCTGGGGAAGTGAGTTCTCTTCATGTTCCTGGCAGATAAGTGTCTAAAGAATAGGATTCGTGGCATTCATTTAGTCATAGATTCATGGAGGAAGTAAATAGCTAAAGTGATAAGCCTGAAAATGTAGTGGTGGTGGTCTTGGGAATGTAATGAAGGTGATCTTGGCCAGGAGATGATGAAAGGCAGTAGACAATGTGGTGTCACTGCCATTTCTATCTGTTTTCTGGAAATTAGAGAGGAGGAATCAGCCTACTGGTCTGTCAGTCCACGTGAAGTTCACTTCAAAAACAGAAGGATATTTTATTTGAAGCAATGATCTTCTTAAGTGAATGAAATGACAAGAGACATTTGAGTCCAGGAAAGATGTTGAACAGAGATGGACAACTCCAATATTTTCCATTTTAGCTATAGCTCTGGCAGGAGGAGGGAACGTGTCATTTTAACTTGCATGAAAGACACAGAGTCCTGCTTCCTCACCTGGTGGCTCTCCATGCAGTACTTAGAAGAGGCACATAGGGAGAAGCTGGTGTTGACAAGAAGTCAGTGTTTGGGTAAGGACAGTTGGGCATGTCTGGTCAAGAAAAGGTACAAGAAAACGGATGGTAGTTACTGGAACTACTGGGGACAGCTGTAGTGTATATGTAGAATATATGTAGAACTGGAGCTGATAATTGCTCTCTTATGCTCTGAATATGTGTTGACCAAGTGCCCCTTCCTGGAGGTATTTGAGATTGGATAAAATCCAGTAGGTAGTAGAAAATTATTGTATTTATTTTATAATTTTGTTCTATCCTTACACTATAGTGGCAGTGTTTGACTGTGAATTGGCAGGGTGTGGTGTATTGTTAATAATTCTAGCAGATATAGAAACATGAAATGGCCTTTAATGAGTGTAACAAAGTCTTTCAAGATTTGGGCAGAGACTGAAACATCTTGTGTATGGATTCTTAATCAAGAACTTTTCCTGAGACTCGTAATCAGATGCCTATATAAAAAAAACCCAACAAAGCAAACAATAAAACACGCACCAAAACACCCCCCCCCAAAAAAAAAACAAAAACCAACCAAATGAAAAAACACACACACACCAAAAAACCTCTGTGAGCAACTCCTCCAGGCTAAAATAGCTAAAACAAATATTACAGCTAAGGACATAGAAAAAATGCAATAGCTCATAATACTTTAGTCAGTGAGTGTCTAATTTATGCTTTTGATGAGATGTTCTGCTATACATACAGCTCAAGCATTATACATTAGTTTGTCCAAACTATTGACATGACACACAGAATCAAATAACTGTCACTCTGAATGAAAAGGGAAAGGAGATGAAAATCCAGCCCAGCAAATCCTTTTTATTTTATGAGACAGAAAGAAAGAATCTGTATTTCTGTTATGTGACTTCTACTGATGGAAACTCTCCCATCTTGCCCTTTTTTTAACTCTGGTCACTGTTAATCAAAACATCCAGGGAGTCTGAGACAGGCTTGATCAGGGATTAGATCCCGTGTAAATGTTGTCAGTTCAGGCTTTGATGGTAACAAAGGAACAGTATCAATGAAGAGCAAAGGAGATGTCTGTATTCTGCAGAGGTGTCACTGCATTGTGTTTGCCTGATTCCGTATATCATTTCATACCTTGCAAAGTAATGAAGAGGGCTGGAGAATTTGTTATTCTGTTCAGCTCCTATTCAAGTGGCTGCTGTTTGCTTGAGCATTTATGATTCAGAAGATTCTTTCTTCCTTGAATGGCGTTGGCACCTATGGCAAAACAAAACAGTTGTCTTTGCCAGCTGATTCTTTTAGAAAAAAAACTGGAAAACTTGCTCGGGTCTATGACCATCATCCTGCTTATAGTTGTGGGGCTGTTTGTGTGTTTGTGGCAATTTCAGGTGAAGATGGCTATCATCTAAGGAGTTAAGAAATATTCAGGGATGGTAGTCAACCCTAACATTTATCTTACTGAACTGGGACAAGGAGAGCTCAACAAATCCTCGAAAATCTGTTCTATGCATCAAGCTTCCACTAAACTTGATGTGAAGTATGTGGATGAAGATATCAAGATCAAGCAATAAATATTGTCACTAGAGCAGTGGAGATTTCAACACTGCTGGCAATTTAATCCTGGATGATTATTTATTCAAAAAGTTATAGAATTATTTTCCATAATTTAACTGCCTCTGTAAGAGTTCCAGAAAGATCCTGTAAAATGAAGCAAAATTAAGCCAATTTCACAAAATTTCTTACCATTGTTGTGTATCTGGTTTTGGGTCTTTTTTTTAGGTAGTAACTTATAGCTGATTCTAGAGGACAAACCCTGTAGCAAACAGACTGTGGTATCCCTGCACAAATGTCACGAATCCAAGTGCTGCACTTGGTGTTATGTGATGTGAATATAAGCATAGGAATAGCAGAGTGCACCAGATGTTTCTTGGGACAGCAGGAACATCATGCATTTAAAATGGTTCTACTTTAGCTATTGCACAAGCTATTTTTAACTTTTTACTTCATATTTCTCTGTCATCATGTCAGAAATAATCTCACAACAGTCTTGGTGTCACCACTCCAAGCTCCAGACTCAGCAGTCCCAGAATTTTGATGCGCTGTTTGCCTGATTTCAGAGACAGTGGATAAAGAAGCCCTGAGGATGTGTAGACACCACTTCCAGGAACAATGGGGACTCTAGATGCTTTTTCTGCAGCAAGATTTGCTCCTTAGCATTTAAATGAGAGCAAGCAAATTAGTGAGTTTCAGTTGCACAGTTCAGCTGGGCTGCAAGCTTTCCTGGCAACTTAGTACTTGATTTGCTCAGTCCAACAAGAAAAGTCAGATTTTTAGAAAAAAATCTGTAAGAAATTTCTGGTGGTTTACCTCACTGGCTTCTTTCTTAGGAGTCCCCAGATCTGTGCTGATTTGAACATTGGATCTATGTTACTTTCCCCCTGTCCTGCCTCACTCCTTCTTCAGCCCAGGCATTGCTTCGGCCTCAGGCACCGGTAGGACGAGGCTTCTTCAGGGCTTGCCAAGGGGTGAGTGTGCCCTGCACTCCCCGGGGGATGGCTGAGGGAAACGGAGGACAAGGAAATGCTGGCGGCTCTTCGTGGTTATATATAATATAAGTTTATTCACTCCAGAGGCAACGGGCCTCGTGGAGGGTCCAAGCTTATCAGGGATAACCAGGGAAGAGACCTTCCCATTTCTGGCCTATGGTTCTTATAGGGGGCTCCAGCCAATGGGAAGGGAGGAGAAGGGAGGGGACAAACTATCTGGGGTGAGAGGTGGGGGACATAACAGAACATACCAAGTAACAGAACAATAATATACAGAGAGTAATATATGTTAATTACACATTACTACAGATCTAATTGTTCAAAATACTTTCAGCATTTAAGTGCTTGAAATTACTTGGACTCATACTGAAGATTCACTTCACTTCCAGGGAGAGTCCATTCTCCTGTGACTGGGTATAGCTGCTCTTATCCCTTGGAAGGTGTTGGTCATCCTGTGTGAGGTGAATGTCACATGCTGCATGCTGGCTGCTTTAATGTGTCTCCACACAACTATATCTGAACGGCAACAGAAATACTAATGCTGATCTTTTCCTACTAGCATCCCAGGAAGTTCACAGAAAGTAGGGCTTGGATGTGACAGGAAAGACTGTTACTTACTTTTACACATGTTGTTGTATCCTGTCTTTCCTGGTCTCACAGAAACCATGAGTGTTAAAAAAACCCCAGAATATGACTGATTATACTCACCCATCTCAAGATCTGCTGCTGCCAGTCCTGCTCCACTCCCCTTTCCTGCTTTAGATTGTGATGCGAATCTTTTGTGACAGTGCTTATAAAAGACATAAGGAGAGACAAGTCTTAGGTAGAGTTTTTTATATTTAAACTTCAATTGCAATTTCAGCTTACTTGATTTTGAAATTCATGCTAAGGACAATGTGAGAAGAGACAAAGGCATCTGTTGCTTACTGTCAGTATTTCATACTCATTCAAATAATTGCAGAACAGAGTTTGAAGCTCATCTGATATCTTCCTGATGTGTTGACACTGTCTGATAGCTCCTCATCCTCATGTGAGATTAATAGAGGGGAAATACTGCAGTTTTTTTTTCCTCTGGCACTTTGAACTACTGTTTCTGGTTTTGGAAACACATAGTGCGTTAGACTGAGTTACTGGAAGTTGTGGTGGAAGTATTTTGAGAGCACCAGCTCTCTATGAGAGAGGCTTTGAGAAATAGCATCATTTGGAAATTGCTCTGTGTATAACACAGAGGCATTGTGTATAACAACTAAGGCATTATAGAGTTTGTATATTATGATGGGGATTTTGGTTCTCATGACAAGCAGCCTCCTTTAGCAGCTACCAGGCCCTGGCTCATTTTCAGGAGCTGCATAGCCAAAGGGAGAGAGCACCCTGCCAATCTAGTCCAGTCAGTGGCTCTCCTGTTCATGCTTCTTCCCTTATGCACAACCTTGCATGTCCTCACTCCTGCCTAACCCTGCCCAGGTGCTTCAGAACGTCCCTCTCTGTCATGCAGAAGGCAGGGTTGACACATGTGAAACATCTTTTTGAGACTGTCTCTGTGCAGGCCTTCTCTGAGATGGGTGACTTCAGGGATACTCTGGAGACAGTAAAAGGCAGAAAATCTTTCAGTTGGTGCCATTTAATAATGAAAACACATTTCAGCTCCTCATTTGCAGCCACATGGATGGGCCTCTTTTTTTCACTTGAAAAAGAAATCTTCCAGAGACAAAGAATTAGCTGCTGTTTTTGAAAGGAGAGTTTTGCCACATGAGCTGTACTGACAGCACTGTAGAGCTATTTATAGATCTGTAGCTCCAGACTAGGATGCTCAATAAAGGCTGATGAAGTAGGTTTATTAAGAGAATTTAAGTTAACTTATGTAAAGACATTGTTTCTCTGGGAAGTCTGGTTCTTTTTTCCTGTTTTCTAGCAGTTCTTCCAAGCAATATTTTGACACCTGAATTCCTTCTCCAGAGCAGTGGAAATGGGGAAGAAGGGGAATATCCTTGATGTTCACATTGGCAGTAGATGGGAAGTGAAGACAATTTCTTTGGGGAGCTCTCATCTTCAATAGCATTTACAGATCCTCTTTGGATCTAACTCATTTAACTCGTGGTACTGACACACTCATTACAACATCTCAAAACCTTCAGTGAGGTGTGAAAATGAATATTTTTATGATGTTTTGCTAATAGAATCAGTGAGAAGTTTACTGGCTTCTTCCCCTTTTTTTTTTTTTTCCCTCCTCTCTCTTTCAGGATTCAGAGTAAGTTTCTCTTCCTACTTTCAGTGCTTTAGGTTGCTCACTAAACAGTGTTCAGCTCATTTAGCTGCTGAAATACATCTCATTAAAAATCTGGATCCTTCATATTCTTGAAATGAGACATATTGTTCTCTCTTTGCCCCTTTCACAAAGGTCAGTTTTTCCTTATTGACAGACCTGGTGAAAGTTGTGCCACAACAGTGGCAGAAGTACATATCTGTTGGCATGGACTGTGACTGCGTAGGCATCCCTCCTGCTCTTCCACCAGGATGCTACATGCCAGTGAAATATAAGGTGTTTATATATCATGC
The DNA here is from genome assembly GCA_013390005.1 of Calyptomena viridis. Lineage (NCBI taxonomy): Eukaryota > Metazoa > Chordata > Aves > Passeriformes > Eurylaimidae > Calyptomena > Calyptomena viridis. The sequence goes on from WEIV01020249.1 coordinate 165,651, forward strand.
CAGTGAAAATAAGCTGCTGCTGAAAGTGCCAGTCAGGGTACAATGAGTGACAACACAGCATATGTGTAAAGGCTCTAGGATTTCCAGGATTTCCAGCGCATTTTGCACTTACGGTTTTGCCCACAGGTATAGATATAATGTCAGTTCTTTCAGGAAGAGACTTCTGTGGCTGGAAAAGTGGTAAAAGAGATTATCTTCAATGTCTAAACATTGGAAAATATACTAGTAATGAGATACAATTGTTATGGTGGCCCACAGCTTTTTCATACCCAGAGCTTGCTGTGAATATTACACTTCTTCCAATGTAGCAGTGCTGAATGAGATGTATTTTCTTCTGTTCAAGTGTGTGGATATACAGAATAAAGGTCTTTTATCAAAGGAATGCCGTGCTCTTTAGCAAAGAGCTACAGAAAACCTCTTTCTCCACCACTGAAACCTACATAATGTGTTTCTCAGCAGAAAAATGTATCTTAGTAAACTAAATCTTTTACCTTGCACAGAAGCAACACTGACTAAGAAATCAGGAAGCTTTATAGTTGTGAATGTTTACACTGGTCAGAGGGTCTTTGTTCAATGTGGCTAATTGTGATGATTCTTGGAAATTTAGAGGCAACAAGAAAAGTGCATTAGGAGGAAATGTGATGAAAATGGATCTTAGGAAAAAATCCTTCTCTGAAAGGGTTGTCAAACACTGGAACAGACTGCTCAGGGAAGGGGTTAAGTCATCATCCCTGGAGGTATTTAAAAGGCATGTAAGATATGGAATTTAGGGACATGATTTAGAGGTGGACTTGGCAGTGCCAGGTTAGTGGTTGGGCTTGGTGATCTTGAGAGTCTTTTCTACTCTAAACAGTTCTATGATTCTATGACAAGACTAACAATAATTGGGAAATTGTGCTGCAAATCACACTTTTCTTTTGGTTACCAAGTAGTTGGTTGTGAATAAAATATTCACAGTGTTTGCCTGAAATGCATGTACAAACAGAGGAAAAGTCTTTTGGAGTTCTTGCTGGAAGGGCAGTTTGGATATTTTGTTATTGCTAAAATCCTCCTGACTGAGTTTATGCTAGTATGTACCAGACATTCAAAAAGATACCTTCTAACAGGCAAAAACCTTTGCCATTTGGGGCACAAGGGAAATATCAATGTAAAACATGATGAAATCTGAACTGTAGGAAAAAAAGAAAATCATAGAAAGATTTGCTTTATCCATTTAAATCAAAGATTTATACCTGGCTTTGTGCTTGGTTCTGCTTGTGTTTCAGGCATCTCAAATTTTCTTTTTTAAAAATACATATCTAGGGATACAATGTAGGTTTAGCCACTCTCAACACAATAACTATATGAGTAAAGAGTTATGTGTGGATCCTCTACTACCTCCTGTGAGAAAGATGATGGGCAGATTCCTGAGTGTGTGTGTGTAACACCCTTGATAAACGACCTGAATTTATGGGTAGCCAACAATAAAAACTGACAGATTTACATTCTTTTGAGCACTCGAGAAATCACCAGGGAATATGTCCAGCTTAAAGCACTTCAAAATTCATGAGCTAGAATCCCAAAATCATTGTGGAATTTGTGTAAGTTAACGATTAGAAAAAGAGTTGTGATGCTTTGCTTTCTGATGCCTTAAACTATATATAACCATGTTTTGTTTATTTTCTGCAGGAACTGACCACCTGCTGTTTGTCATGAGGCTCACATCTGTCACATTAACATCCGATTATACCAGCATAAGATTTGAAAATATGGGTGCTCATGGTGAAACTCATGAAAAAATACCACTGTTTGGTTCTCTCCAACAATTTGAGGAAGAGATTGTATGCTGTTTTGAAGACCTAAACTCTAGAGTCAACTCCCAGTTTTTGCAGTGTGGCGTATTCTAATCAGTGAGATATTCATGCTTTCACCTTTGGCTGAAGCTTGATGTATAGTTTTCAGCTCCCTTTTGATCACCAGCCAGTGGCAGAAGATGCCACTGTCAAATTTGACCTAGACAGGTGCAAATATTTTTGTACTAATCTTGCCATTGGCTTTTCAGCCAAAATTTGCCAGAAGATCTAATTCCATAACCATTCAGACTGAAAAAGGTGAGATGGATTTCGTTTATGTTCACGTTTGTACTACATGAGCTGACTTCATTCAATAATAAAGGAGACTGGATCAAAGGCAAAAGCCCTGCAAGAAGTCTTGTGGGCTGTCACCTTGCCTTTGTTTATAAATTAGTGAAAGACTTTATTATAACTTATGAGATAGGGCTTTGTGGAACCTGCATGTTTCAAAGCTACTTTGGTGTTACGTTCCTTACCGCTCACTGTTTCCTCGCTGATCTCTCTTGTATCGTCTCCCTCCCTCGGTGCGAGCTCAGCATCGGTGCTCCCACACGCATTACCACCAGCACACACTTGAGGGCCACAGATCTTAAGTTTAACAGCTCCTGCCTCGATCAGATTTATTCACTTGGAAGGAGAGAGGTATTGCTCTCTGTCTCTCTGTAGCATTAATTTTCAAACAGAAGGCAGGGTGATCAATAATCTATTCTTCTGGCAGTTTTACTTAGTGTATTCCTGTGTCGGATATTAGTTTCCTCAGCGATCTTACCACCTGCAGGTTTGATGTCATCTATTAAGTCTGGCATGACCACTTGCCTATCCCTGACCCAGGTGTGCCACATCAGTCTCCATGTGGCCCTGAGCCACAGCATAGTTTGGCATGGTAGGTAAGATGAAATAATTCTGAGTTGCATGCAATTGGCCATCCCTGAACTAAGCAATCATTTGTGAGTCATCCTAAAGCATTCAAAATATATAGCTGTTTCCATCTAGCTGTACAGCTCAATTAAGTTGAGGAACTGCAGTATATAAAACAGGCAGTGGGGAAGCAGCCTGTACACTGCATGGCCCTGCACTGTAGGCAAAGAGGGACAAGAGAAGGATCTGTTTTTCTTAAAAGCCTATCACTGAGTAATTTGTACTTCACATAGAAATGAAGTACTGATGCTTTGATCTATCAGTACGTGCTCTAGAGACAAGGAGCTCAGGTCTGCTTGCTGCATATTGTGTTATGGCACATTACTCATTTGCTGGAGGAACTGAAAGATCAGACTTTGAGGTCCTTGTTCTGAACGGTTATATAAAAAGGGCATCTCTAATAAGAACAGAGGTTTAGTTTTTGTTTTATCACAAAAAGGAATATTGTCGAAATGGAAGCACCTGAAATTAATGAAAGTAAGGGTTTAGGGTCACGAGCCTGGCTATTTTCCTGATTTAGAACAAACAGCATAAGTTGCTAAAGCCAAACAAACCAAGAAGGATTCCTTTGCAACCACCATGTGCCTGGCAGAGGAACTGCATGTAAATCTACCTTACCAGATCTGTCCAAGCGTATTGTCTGTCCTTCATGCTAGGTCTGTCATTTAATACTGTTTTCAACCATAGAATGTAATATAATTCATACTGTGAAGAAGCAGCAGATAGGCAATGAAAGAAAAAATTGACAGCCATTCCCTCTTAGAATAATCACATTTTTGTGGCAGATATTTTCTGTATTTCTGGTTCTCTCTTGTTTTTCAGAGTTTTTATGTGCATGGGAGTGGATCTCTGTTTCCTGAGAGATCATCTGTTCCTGCTGCTTATACCCTACTTGATGTCATGATCCTGGTTGCTGTGGAAATGATTAAACTGTCATCAACAGGATTCAGATGGGGAATAAGCTCTGGGAGAAGATGATACAATATTCCTTCTTTTATGCAAATGTATGCAGTTAAGAATGGCAAACAAACAAACAAGTAAAATATGGAGGCAAACACCCTTCCCCCTCCCAAATCACTATTCAGACTGAGCAGATTTTTTTAAATAAACACATTTTTTTCAGGGGATGTCAGACGGTGTCTAGAAAATGTCAGCCACTGCTGAGGAAGTGGTGGAAGGGAGCTGGAGGCCAATGAACTTATCCTCATCCCTTTGGCTTGAAAGGGTACAAATTCCAAAACATATGCCAAACTCCCTTTTGTCCTGAGCTTTGAATAGGTCATGACAGGTACAATATGTTGCACAAGTAAGTAAGAGTATCATATTTTTTTGTGACTGCAAATGAATATGCAACATGCAGAGCACCAGAGCTGTGTCCTCCACCCTCAGGTAGCTGCCTGGGGTTGTGTTAAGCATAGAAATTCACAGTGGGAGGAGTGATGCTCCCAGATTTTAGATGAGGTTATGTTGACTCAGGAAAATGAAATGTCTCCCAAAAGTACCTTTAGATTTAGTTAATATGTGTTCAGAGGAGATCGCTATTCTCCAAAGAAGAATCCTGTTAACCACCAATTGATTGCATCTGGAGTTGCATGGGGGATTTTTCAGTATTTGGTGAATATACATGGGAAGCAGGTCACCTAGGTTGTATATTTGTAGTTGTAATTAGAAAGACAAACAAACTGTGTGGGAAGAGAAAGTCAACAATGATCTTGGTAATTAGTTTAATATTGCTCTGCACATCTGCTGTGTTTTTGAAGTCACAATGCTGCTGTCTTGGTGGTGAGTGTAAATGCCTTATAGTAAGTCAAACACAGTTACTATTACTTTCCAAGGTCTTGGCAACACTAATGTTTCAAACCTAGTCTATATCCAGGAAATGGTTGGAAAATCCTTGTAAGATTCTTTTCTTGTTAGAGAACTCCGCTAAAATTTTGGGGATTTTTTTAAGGATCTGAAGTTCTAAGTCTTTAGCTACTCTTTAACTGCAGATACAATTATACACACAAGGAGCAGTTGATATGTGACTAAGTTGCTCTTATTCAGACATCAATGGGATGTTACAAGGCTTCAAGAAATATTAAGGGTAATAGCAGGAAAATATTTCTAGAATTTTTCAATTATTACTGATGCTTTAGGAAATGTGTTGAGTTTCCACTCAAGAAATACGTGCTGCTTCTTTGTTCTTTCTGATGACAGCTTCTCAGAGAAGGCACAGCCTGGGCCACGTTTCAAATCAGGAATTCCATGATCTTTGGATGATGCTGTGAACCAGTAGAGAGAACAAATTTCTTATGTTGTTTTGTTTCCTGGTTTCAGATGTCATTCGGTGCCACTGTAGGGGTGTTTGGATCCCAGGTTTTAAATAGCCACCTACATCTTGCGCTGTTCCCTCATTCAATGCTTTTTTGAGATACTTGCACAGCAATTTTTTAAGTGGCAGAAAGTTGTATTGCAGGGTAGGAATAAGCACATGCACAAAGGGAAGGACATGAAACTAAACATTGTGCTAGATTTGTGCATTTCTAATCAATAACACACAACATTATAATATCCAAGTTGCTGTCTCTGTCCAGGTTTAAAGGAAACAGGTTGTATCAGTGTGTTGTAGAATATTGTGATTTGTCCAACACCTCTCATCAAACACCCTCGGATGCAAATGTGTACAAGAGCAACAAAAGAGAGATGAATGCAAATACGTGGGCTCAGGAGGGGTTTCAGTCCCTAACCCAGTACAGCACTTTGGGTTCTGGTGTCACTTCCTGAGTATTTTTCCCAGTAAAGCTCCTCTCTACAGCCACATAGAGGTGAATTCTTCCTCCATTGTGTGAATATGCAGTTCATATACAAACAACACAAACAGACACGGTATTAGCCAGATACCAGGCATACCTGACTGCAGACATGAGAAATATGTTCTCATTTAATAGCAAGATACAGAAAACTTTCCTCTTTTTTTTTTTTGACAGCGGCTGAAAATAGATTTAATCTTAGATTTAGTCAAAAGTCCAAGGCACTATCTGCCTTCTTGTTTTATGCTATACAGTCTCTCCTCTTGCAAGTTTTACAGCTATGAAATTTCACTGTCTTCAGGATGATTCTTACTTACAGCAAGTGCAAGAGAGGCAGCAAGGTCATTCACAGTGATACCAGAAAAAGCCAAAAAAATAGGAGGTGGGCTTCTCCTCAGGAACTAATGTTATTCCGTTAGAAATATCATAGGGATTTCTTACACGGCCTCATTGTTCCCATTGCCTTTTAAATGCCACACTGCAGTTCTTGGTTCAGCAATGAGAAATACAGCACTTCCTCTGACATCCTGGACAGCAAAGAGTTATCACTGGCATGCCAATTAAAGTGAACAAGGAGAAGCTTGGTCTGTAGGCAAGGCTACAAAGTGCCTTATGTTTTAATGACAAAGGCTGTCAAACACTGCACAGATATGCCTCAGAATTAATATATTAGTAGTTAGCAGAAGAGGTCCTTGTCCATAATAGCAGATGTGGTTACAGACATAATGCAAATATTGATAGCAGTTAATCATGGAACTCTCAATGTAGTTTCCCTTATATCCTTTTTTTTTTCCTCTGGAGTTTTGTTGGTTTTTTTTTTTCCACAGTGTTGTTTCTTTATAAAATCAGTGTCTTCCATAGTAAGGCTTTACACTTGGAAATTTTGTGTTCATCATCCTTTAGTCCAGTGTTTAATTCTTGCTTGTAATGTATGCTTCATATGTTCTAGAAACTTTTTAGTAGAGAGTTCAGAAGCATAAATTCACAAATTGACAGGGAGAATGATCACAGCTGTGGTCTCATCCAAGAAACTGAGGACATGTAAGTCAGCTTTGATGAAGTGGCTTAAGTGAAGTGGGGTTCTTTGTGGGACTGCAGACCTCTAGTTCCCCTCCTACATTATCCCTCGCTGATGTAGGAGCAAGTTTGCTACAAAAAGTAAGTGAAAAGCTCTTCTAATTCTATGGAGAGCCCCTGGCCATTGCTTATTTAATAATCTATCAACACCTTGCCAAATGGCAAGGGGAAGTACTGTTTTGCACCTGTGGGAGAGCTCAGTAAATGCTCATCTTGTCTCGGAGGCTGCATGTTTCTGAGGAGAAAATATTAGCAGTGTCAAATCCTCTGCACCAGTTAATAAGTCCCCAGGCCTGTATAAGTAGTTTTGATCGGCTGACAGCTTGTAAGTTCCTCAGCATCCCTGTTCAAAGCAGTGAACATGCTTCAGAAGGCAGAATTGTCCATAAACAGTAAGTCTAGTACATCTGCTGCCTGCTTTTTACACCATAGAAGAGGCTTGATGGATTGCCTTTCATTCATACAGTAAACATATCCCATTAAAATCAGTCTTCTGAATCTAATGTTTTTCTAATAGATTGCTTTTCTCACAGATCAACGTACTTAACTCCTAGCAAAGAGTTTAGACCTCCTGGGAGGACTCCCTGTTATTTGGCATCTTCTTAACGTGATTAGAAAAACAGATCTTACAGGGTAGAACTTTTTACTGGAGCTGTTTCGTCAGATGCTATTCATGCACTGAAA
>WEIV01020249.1:175126-187746 GCA_013390005.1 Calyptomena viridis
GGCTTTGAATGTCAGAATAGTTTTCCGGTTGTTCCTTTCACTATTATTGAGATTGTTGCTATTGCTAGGTTCTTGTTTGCTAAACAGTGTAGATGCTAAATATCACTTACAGTGATCCCAAATATATGGTGTATTGAAACTTCCTTTGCACATTTTGATTTGTGAATGACCCTAAAAAATGCTAAAAAGTGATCTCCACTGTGTCATATTCACTTGTGTCCTTCTGGAAGGCGATCTGGGGGCTCACCATTACAATTCAGTCCTTTTCAGTCTTAGTCAAGACCTCAGCTATGATTTATCCCAGCTACATGGGTACATTAAGCATGAATCAATGCAGACAAAGCATAATGAATTCAGGATTACACATGCCATTCAACTGTACCTGAGGTTTAGCTGGCTGTAAATGAAAGCAGCTATTCCAACGCTGCACATGGTGATGAAGAGATTTTTCTCTAGAAGCAGACTTAAATATATTTCCAGCTCTGCCTGATGAATGAGCAGGGATAAGTCACAGGTATCTCTCTAGGACCCAGTTTATGCAGGCAAATCTGAGATAATAATGTTGTCCTCCTCCAGAGGAGGAGAAAAAGAAAACCACCAAACCAAAGCCTTATAATAAGCAGATAAGAGTTATTATACGTTGATTTACCCTTCCTTTTTCTTCCCAATTTTTGGTTGGACACTTAATCATACACCCATATATTAAAGTTATCTGTTTGTCTGCTAAATTCTTTGCAAAAATAAGAATCATATTATAGGTGTTGATTAGTGGCATAATACATCATATTGAGTAGTTTTGTCCCTTAGACTTCTTGTATCTTCTGACTCAGGGCTATGTGTAGCTGCAGTTGAGAAAGCAAAAAGGAAATGAGATTTCACTGATTGTTTTAATGTAGTAGCTAAAATATACAGCTAGAAATAAACCTTTCATTTTCTTCAGAGAGACAGAAATCAGGTATGAAGAATAAAAAGGTACTTTTTAGCTTTAAATGAGCTTTCTTTTGTTCTGATGTGTCACTTGATACGTGTCAAAATAATGTAACTGCAGTGGAATTTAAAATCAGGGAGCCACTGAGTAGTTTGGTACAGAAATAATTGTTTCCTTTCTAAGTTCGTATGGATAACTATCACAAGTGACAGCGAGAACTTTTAGCCGAGCTACCAATTGCCAGAAGAGCTATAATCATAACCCTCATTTGTGATGTTGTTGGACCGGTGAGGTTCCATTCAAAATAATACAGTGCAATTGTATTGTACAATTGTACCGTGGATGTACAGGACAGCAAAACTGGCATAAAATGCTGCAGAAAAAAAGGAGCTTTTTTTGAGCTCAGAATCTGTTTAACAGAAAGATTGCTTAGAGCAAGAATGCAACAAACCACAGGCACCTAGATCAAGCCTAGTGCTGAGCCAAATAAAATCTCAATTTAAACCAGAGATGCAGTTTTCAACCATGTGCTGATCATTGCATTTTAAAATCAGATCCACCAAAAAAAGTCCTTAGATGGAGCTGTTCATTCACGGGATTGAGAAGTGGTTCCATCTGAATGCTGCAGGTCTCTGAGGTCAGCATGATATCTACCACTTCTCACTGCTGAGCTGTGAGAAAGGCTTTGCCTTCTACCAAGCATTCCTAGAAAAATATTGCTGAAAGAGGTGCCCCAAACCAATTTCTCAAGAGGCTTAAAAGTCAGGACCTGTCAAATAGGGGGAAAGAGAAATTTGGAACCCCATGCTTAAGGCCAGTAACACACTACACATAAATACAGATAAAATAACAAACTTGAATTAACAATGTTTAAAGCAGGAACAAGCTTTACAGGGTTAAAAGTGACAACAAACACAGACTTTCAGTTTCCTGGATTGACTGAATAAATAGATGAAGTGGTCAAGTGAAGAGGGGGAAAATTTGCTACACTTCAAGATTCTTCCTGACCCATGGAGATTTATTAGAGCTGGCTCCAAAAACATTGAGATTACACAGGTGATTTTCTTACTCTGTTCCTGAGGAGACCTGCAATTAGGGCTTAGGGCAATATATTTGGTTTATTAGTGTATTTTTAAGAAAGATATCTTCTGCCACACTGCATGATTGGCTACATGCAACATTGAAGAGAGTATAGCACTAATGCAACAGGTGCAATCAATCAGTATTCTCTATTTTCTTCAAGCTCTTTATGAATCTGCTAAAACAATTTGGGCTGGTTCTTTTGGGTGAAATGTGGGAGTGGAGGGAAACAGCTGCTATTTAGGTGAATTAATTATTAGATGATGATGAGGGGAGGAGATAGAAGGCCAGTAGATCTTCCTGACAAATACAGCTATCAGGTGACTGGGAAGAAGTGAGTATTCTTTTGCAAGGTTTTCTGGAGTTTTGTCTGTTTGTTGGTTTGGAATTTTGCTGTTGTTGGTTTTCGGTTTGTGTTTGATTGGGGTTTTTTTAAAATAATATCTAAGCAAAAGACTAGATATTTTTACCGAGTATAAAGTATCATTGGGAGAGGGCTGAGAGTCCAGAGTCTGTTTTATTTTCCTTTGAAGAGAGCAGTCTCCTTACATAATTAAACAATCTAAATGCCAAGTGGTGGTAAGTTGGCTTGCTGGAGTTGGTAAGAAGAGAGCCTGCATGCTTTTAGGAAGGTCCAGGAGCTTTGTTTTGCTTTTTTACTGTGAAGATGTAGACTAGTTTTCTGTCTGTAGTTTCTTTGTGCTAAGAAGTTGAGGTCCCTCACTGGAGTTACCCCACTCAGCTGTGCAGCTACAGAGCAGAGATTATGGCTTCTTAGCCACAAACCACTGTCGTTTCCAGGGGTATTGGGATGAGAGAAAATAGTTAGAGCATTAGCTGTGATCCTGTGAGCCATCCTATGTTTGGTTTCTCAGAACACCTTAAAATTTTGCTAATGTTTGAAGACACATTTTGGTAGACTCTTGGAGGGAGTAGAGGCTGCCTCAGTAGATGGACAATACTGCCCATTTCAGGCTCTACATTGCAGCTTACCTGTGCAGCTTTGGGCTGGTGTTCCTTAAGTGCCTCCCCTAATAGTTGCTCCTGATGCAGAGAAGGACAGCTGTAGCCTTAGATGCCAACACACTAACTGGATGCCACACGAGTGTAGCTTTTCTGTGTGGAGATTTTAGGAGGCATGTTGTGGGAGATAATAGAAAAGGTTAAGAAGTAAGATACAAAGAAATTGGCGTTTTCTCTAATAGAAATACAATTCTTCAGATTAAACTGAAGAACTATAGGTTGTCACTAATTTATTATTCAGAGAGGAAAATAGCTCTCAAATTGCATATAGTGCAGTACTTGGCTTGCTGAGTGTTTTCCATAATGACTCACTTTTAATATTCTCCCAATGTAAGAATGGGAGGGGAGGATGATGTTCCTAAATAAAGATGGTCTATCTTTTCCTGTATTGGCAATTGTATTGTTACTCATAATTTTCACATGAAGGACTCTGGCAGCTTTGTGATAAAAGGGGAAAATGTAATGCTTTCATGAAAATAACCTTGAAGGTAAATGAAAACCTACATCCATTCAGGTGCAGATCTATTAAATGTTCCCTTGGTACACACGACAATAGAAATGTTTAAGCAGGCAGTGTAGAAAAAATTGAAAGAAATATCAAGCCTCTGAAGTCAGTGTATCACCTAACTATTTGTAGGACTATTTTGGGGTTGTGAAGGGGTTGTTTTTCTTGTCTTCAGTTACTCTCTTGGTAATGTCTTGTATTGGGAGCAGGTGGAAAAAACACAGCTTCAGAGATATGGAGCTTTTTGTATGTAAGCGTATGAAAATATAACAGAAAAACGAACTTAGAGCAATGGGAGAAGAAAAAAGCAAGAATCCAATAATGTGAAACTCAATTGGAGGTGGACTTTTGGATATGGGTGCTTTCTATGATTGTCAGAGTGGTGAGATAGATCTATCTAGCTAGCTATGCCTAGCAGCCCTTAGGTGACTATTGTGTGAAATAGTCTACCCCAGGAAGGTAATAGCTGAATCTAATGGTGTTACATTGGGAAACATGGAGCCTGAAGGTAGGGATTGGAAAGTCATTTCAAGTTTCTGGCTCAGTCCTGGGCAGGTGCTCTAATCCCTAATGTTCTATCCCTAATGCAAAAAAGAGGGTTATTTGCACAGTAATACTCCTGTCATGAGAATGTAACTGTGGAAAAAACCTAGAGGGGTGCCTGGTCTGAAAGAAGAGAGTGCACTGTGTTTAAGGACAGAACTCTATGAACTAGACAGTCTATCCATGTCTCAAGGTCTGGGAGACTATGTTAGCAGCCTGAGGGCTTCCAGAACTCTGTGGGGAGCCATAGGGACAGAGTTGAGGGGAGGAATAGATGCTTTCCTGCTCTGTGAACACTGAGGGCAATCACTGCCAGATCAATATTGTTTGTGGGTTTCTAAGAGGAAAAGGATAATGAATTATCCTTGACGCACTATCCTGGTCCTGTATTAGCTCGCTCTTTCAGGTGATGCAGATGTGACTTAAAGAAGGAAAGAGGACAGGAAAGGGTCACTCCAAAAGCAGGTGCAATCTGTTACCTTTTATGCCACACTAGAGTCTCTAGGGAGAAGAGAATCATCTGTATTACTATGTGAGTAATTTCTACTATGCTGAACTTTCAAAAGCCTGTGGTCAGATACTTAGGGACAAACATAAAGTGCTTTGGATTGGAAGAGACCTTAAAAGTAATTTAGTTACAACACCCTGTCATGGGGAAAGGTGAAAACATTCAAAAAAGAGCCTGGGACAGTGTTCTTGGTAGTGGGAATACCTTTTCTAACTGCTTTTTCTCTCCTCACCAAAAAACCCCGACCCACCTCCTGGTCTGTGACTCTCTAAAGTTTTTTTAGAAGTTGCTACCATCCCAATGGAAGTTGAAGTCAGATCTGCCTTTCCAAAATGAACTAGCTAATGCAATTGAAGCAGTACAGGGAAACATTTTTAGTCCTGGTAGTTAAGTAATGGCACATGTAGTTATAAAATTGAAAAGAAGTAAAAGACTATGACTGTCGCAAAAAGGTATCACTTTAAGGTTGAATAATAATGAAGTGAATGACTTTTTGTGAGTGGTGGTAACAATACAATATTAGTCATGATTCCATGGCAGAGTCAGGAGACATTTTCGTATGTTTTTACTAGAAATGTCAAGGCATCTACAATGAAGCTAAAATTAATAGGGGAGAATTAAATAAAAAACAACTGATAATATATCCATTAAAAGAACGGAGGTGTTCTCAAGTCATTGTCTCTTCTCCCACAGACAATGAAGGGGTACTACTTCACAGAAATAATATACACGAAAATGTTGGGGTTTGTTGGTGGTTTGGGGGTTTTCTTTTGTGTTTTTTTTTTTATTTTCTTCTGCAAAGTTCTTGGGGAATGAAAAGTGAAAATAGTCTTCATTACTGGTTCCTCAGCTATGTACAAGCAACAAGACTAAGTAGTATCGGAGACAGCCTTGTATTTCAAGGTTCACTTTTTACCTTTTCTCTGATCTTTGAAACAGATTGACACAGCTAGGATGTCTTGTTTAAAAGGTTAAATTTGGCTTTTTGGTTACCAGTGTTGTAATTGAGCATTCTGATGATGGTTAAAATGGTTTGGGTAAAGTTGGTCAAATAACACCTTGCTAGAAAAATATTTTGGTGCAATTGTCAAGGACCTTGAATCTGTCTTGAATCTGTCTGTTCAGAAATAGGAAAAAGTGTATAACTATGTTTATAACACTATAAATCAAAGCAATATTTTGTAGTTTATGGTTCAAATGGGAACTATTACCTCACAATATTTGGTATAATAAAAACTGTAGTCTGGGCTTTTTTTTTTTTGTTTAGAGGTGATTTATTTGCAGCTGGTTATTAACTGAACAGTAGGAGGCTTTAAGAACTTCATCTAGATTCTGTGGTGCAGAGATACTTGTAGAAATGGGACATGGCCTCAGTCCTAGCATATACTATTCTCCCTTGTTGTAAGGCATCTCCAAAAAAACTAAGCAAAAGCTTTGTTGATCAGGCCTGTCTTTTCTGTCAAATTCTGTATTACTGTAGAGGTGATGTCAAGCATCTATATGAAAATAGTTTCCAGGAAAACTTTATTTCAGGTCCTGTATTGTAAATGGAGATGATTGGAAGTCAGGTGGTTCTCTGTAGGTTAATCTGGTACATTTGGAAATTTTAAAGCAGCTGTAAGGGCTCAAGATGGCTTGTTCAGAGCTTAAGTGTTGCTGTGTGCCCATATATTTCTATAAATGGACATGGCCTTAATACTGGAAGACGTGGTCCCAGTAACAGAGATGAATGTTAGCAGTAAAAGTTCATTTTGTCAGCATTCAATTCTTATGTCTCGTTGATAAAGTTTTACTGTTAATAAATTCCCTAATAAGGTACTAAATCTCATAATTGTTCTTATCAGCCAATTCTCTGTGCATTCATTAAAATGGACTTTTTAGTAATAATGCTAGGAAATATTTAGAAGAAAAATGCAGTGAAGGATGAAATTCTTTTGTAAAGAAAGTGCTCTGGAAATCATGCAAATCTTTTTGGACGGTTCTCAGTTCTTTGATGTCAGGATATTAGGACTGAAGTGGTTTTGGTGGCTTATGATGCTTTCTGGGTCATCATGCTGTCAGGATCTCTATTACTATCTTGGCGGATTCTCACATAAGTGAGCACACTTCTAGTTTCGGTGACCTTGGACATCAGTGTGTGTGTGTAAGAGGAATATGTACTCAGTCAAAGCGAAACATTAAGCCACAACATTCCTAGGTAAAATCCCAAGATGTTGAAGCCTAAATGCAGTACTTGGGGTGCAGTTTTCATGAAGATCCTCTTTTAAAATAAGTCAAGTAGTAATTTTTCTTGGAAAGCAACACATAGTACCTATTTCCTGTTCCGTGTTTCCTTTTGTCAGGTGCTTGCACACCACATTTTTTGTAGAATTTAGACAGTATCACTTATTTTACTTTCTTTCCAGTACTATTCTCAAAAAATAAAATTCAGGTTTGTGATTTAAGCTGAGACTTAGAGTGTGATTTTGAACAGGAATGAAATATAGTGCAGCCAAGACAAAGCATTTGCTTCTCAGCAAGTTCACCTTAAAAAAGTATAAGGATACTCAACAGCAGATACCTGAAATCTACATTTCAATAGACTCATGATGGGGCAGATTATATCCTTTTTCCTCTGAGTAATGTTTGAAGTTTATTATAGCTTAAATCTGCAGTTTTGTGGTGGAGTATTAGTGTGTACCTGCTGGAACAAGGATGATTTATTCGGTTGTGTACAGGCTGTTTATGTTGCTGAGGGACAGTGACAGGACCAAGAAAGCTGGACTGTGCAAAAGCCCTGAAATGAAATCATATACAGTTTTCCACCTCTCTTTTCATCAAGAGGATCCTAAGCAAAGGGAATTGAAGGTTTTGATCAGACCACATAAGTATACAGCACCATAGCTGAATTATGTGGTGTTTGGAAATTTTTTTTTTAGCACTGCCTGTGTATGTTTGATTTCTGTAATTAGGATTAAAGTAGGTGTACTTCCTGTCAGTGCACTCTCCAAACAGCAGCACTGTTTTGGGACCCTGATAAAAATGAACCAAGAGTAGGCAATTTTTTTTAAGCTTTCTGTTTGTATTTAGTGTGAGAGGAGAGAAGGTCAACACCCTGAAGGCCTAAAAGCAGTGAAAAGAAAACCACTTTTTTTTTTCTTTTTTTTTTATTAGTCCTGCTTGAGAATGGGACCTGCTGCTCTGGCCAGTTCATGTCTGTGGGCAGGGCTACCTCCTGACTTGCATCCACCCCTGTGTGACCACAGGCTCCCTGGGAAGCTGTGGCAGAATTTTCATAACCTTGTGCCTCAGCAGGTGCGGGAGGGCAGAACCTCTGTCCAGCCCATTGCCTCACTGAGGGGGCTCTGAGGGTTGGTGGCAATGAGTGGGCAAGCAGAGCTTGTCTAGAGGGAGGAGAAATGTGTAGGCATGTAAGTGTGTGTGTTTTCTTTTGTCTTTGCAGTGTGAAAGACACTGGCTGTGGTGACTGGGGTCACTGCTGTCCCTGTGGGGGCTCCAGGAGAGGCTGAGTGGGATTTGTGGCATTGGTGACAGCAGTGTGTCAGGGCTCTGTGGGTAACACCTGGATTAGTGGGGAAACAGGGAGCAGGGGGTGAACAGGTGCCCTGGAACAGAGATGTCCCCACCCAAAGGGTCCAGAATCACTGGAGTGGAGTCTTGGGGCATCACTCCCTGATTTTCTTTACTGATAGGGTGGTCAAGCATTGGAACAGGCTGCCCAGGGAAGTGGCGGAGTCACCATCTCTGGGAGAGCTGAGAATGTGTAGATGTGATGCTTAGTGACAGGGTTTAGTGGTGGACCTGGCAGTCTTTGGTTGGACTTAATCTTAGAGAGCTTTTTTGACCTTAATGTTTGTATGACTTCCTGGAGAGCAGTGTGAGGTGACAGGGTGCCATGGGACAGCAAGGGCCAGGGAAGGCAGGCTGGGGCCCTGCTGCTGAGTGCAGCTGCTTTTGAGCCCGAACTGGTTCAAGCAGTTTTTTGTATTATTTACCTCAGTTAACACCTACTTACAGGCTTCCTCAAATGCTGCTGAGGAAGTCAGTCATAATGAACTGCTACAAGGCATGGAACAGTACAAAATATCAGGAAATGCTAGTTTCTGTGACAGAAGGGGGACATGAAGAGCTGAAAATATATAAGGGAAGGGTGGCTTCAGTTCAGGTACAAAGAAGGCATCTGAATTCTTAAAATGGCATCAACTGTCAGAATTAATACTACTTTGAACTTTACAACCCTGGAAACTCCTCTTCTGTCAAGCTGTTTAGGATCATAAACAGTTATTCTCGGTACTGCTGAAACCAGTGTCACACTCATATCATCAGTTTGATGTTTGATGACTGTCATGCATCAGAAGGCAAACACAATTACATGCTTATCCAGAATAACTCAGAGCTGTTTAAGAAAGCATCATAGGATGCTTTTGATATTCCTCTTCTTGTTCATGACTGTAGAGTTTTAAATTTAAGTGAAGATTTTCTAGTTAAAGTTTAAGAGATGGTTGTTGGAGAAACAGGACAGACACTTCAACTTGCATCTCTAACAAATGATGGAGTCAGTGACCTCTTGTCAAACTGGGGGAATGATCAGTAGTACTGTGGGCTCTGGGAATCTAAGGTGAAAAGGTAACATTCCATTTTGGAAAAAGTGGAGTTTTTTAAATGAGCCTTGTGCTGTTCAGGTCATGTTTCTCTGTTACCATTCATCAAAACACACTGTTTTGGATTCTATACTGGTGATACAGCCTATTGCAAGAGGTGCTGCTTTGCCTCAGTAATTTTGTTTTGTGGCTTGAAGGAAAACTGCTCCTACAGTGTTAAAACTCCTGCCATACATGCTAACCTACATGTGCTAGGTTATAAGAATATAGCCTAGATATAAGAACAAAACCTGCCCTTTGATCTTCAGGAAGTGTATGTGCAAGAGGTGCAACATGTACTCAGTGTAATGTTTTAAAATTCATTGTGGGCAGAAGAAACAAGAACAGCAAGTTTGTTTTGATTATCAAGCCACAATGTTTCAAAGGATGCCAGGCCTTTTGAGAACCTGAATGTGTTGGAAATCATAGAAAAGTCTACAGCAGTCCTTGGCAGACTTCCTCTTGTCTTTTCCACCTCCTTCAAAGCCAAGCCCTACATCTTGGCCTTAAGAACATCGGTGATAGTAAAATGTTGCTATTATTGATGCTATGCTATTCTGTGAGATTGTTTCATCAGTGTGTAAAATAAGGCCACTGTTTTGCAAATGTTTTCAGCTCCTTGTTTTTGTACGCAAAAGAATGGCTTGGCAAGTGAGATCCAGCACATGTATAATCACTTACAGAATGGTACTTAAATCTGATTAGTATGCAAGATGGAAAAACAGACCATGAAAGTAAAAGCTCAGTGTGGAAAGAGCAATGCAAGAAGAAATGCATTTATGTTAGGAAATATTTCATATATAGGAAGCAGTGTTGCATGAAAACAGACCAAGGCTCTAATAGTGAAGCTTCAGAAGTGAAATTGCCAGATTGGAGAAACCATTAATCCTTAACACTTCTACAAACACAAGAAAATTTTATTAACAAAGTTGTGTTTTCAAACTGTGGTATGATGGATCATTAAAGGTCCAAGTTTGGTAAACTCCTTTTACTTGTGGGCAAGCTGGAATTGCAAATATTGATCTGGATCTTTTTGCTCTGCTGGATTTAGTACTGCATGGAGATGAGAGGAAGAA
Organism: Calyptomena viridis; assembly: GCA_013390005.1. Classification (NCBI taxonomy): domain Eukaryota; kingdom Metazoa; phylum Chordata; class Aves; order Passeriformes; family Eurylaimidae; genus Calyptomena; species Calyptomena viridis. The sequence continues at coordinate 185,430 of WEIV01020249.1, forward strand.
TAATGAACTGAGTGCTAAAAGAATTTAACACTGAGAGTGACTTTTGAGAGGAGTTTGAAACTGGAAGTAACTGGTTTATTCAGCTAAAAGTTGAATATAAAAAATATTGGAAAGTTCTGTGGTCAGTCTGCAAGAGGAATTAGTTGAGAAGGAAAAGGAGGATGCATTCTGGTCAGAATACTAGGTGTTGAGTATTTTGTATAGTCAAATCTTCCTGCTTTGGTTTTGCAGTTTTATTTCTCATACCTGTAGTTGTCTTTTTCTTTCTTGTTACTCCGTTCATTTTTATTTGCGTTTTGATATGGAAGTCTTTCTTTTCAAATAGCAGTGATCCAAAAACTGGACAATATCTTTGTCAGGGAACTATGGAATTCACTTTTATCTTTAATATTTTCCCCTAAAAAGGTTGTAACAGCTCTATTATTTTGAAAATAGATTTAATAATGAAGACTCAGTGTATCACGATGCATTCCTGAGAAGGAAATAATAACTAATAATGGTTTCTGTTGGAAACCTGGAAATGCCATTCCATGTCACAGTGTAGTGACATGTAGTGGAGGCTCACTGGATGGCTGTTATATTACTCATGTACAATAAAGGAAACTATTTTCCCTCCTGTAAATTACATGCTTACAAGCACAATACAATAATGCAGATGACTGATGGTTTGGACACAGCTTTTATTAGCTGTTGCTAACAAAAAAAAAAAGCTAAAGAAACAAAAATAAGCTGAGTCTGATTCAGATGCTCACTCTCAATGCTGACAGGGGCTATGAACTCTCTATGCCACCATTCAGCAAGTTCTAGCCAAAAAAAAAAAAGAGGTACCATAAAGAGGTAAATCAACTCCAGCCAGGTTCCATCAAGACTGATGAAGTTTTTCACTCAACAGTAGGCTATAAGATGGGCAAATGCAAGTTCGTCTGTTTCACAAAAAATGAAGAGAGGTGTTGTGAAATGGTGTAAAGGGACTTCCTTCTCTTTCCTGTTTGATTCCCCAACTGTTAATGACCTTGTGAAAGTAAAGGTTGGCTGCAAACCAAACCCTGCTAAAACTGGAAATTTCGCCTCACCAATGTTACACTTCTCTCCTGCTCCCTGCTTCAAAAAAAGTAAATACAGATAAATATTGAATCTCAGGGCAGTATTTTTGTCTGAAGTCATGTATGAAATAGAGGAGATTAACACTTTCATATTTATCAGTGTGCTGCAGACACAGATGATAAGGCAGGTCTACTACCAGCAGAACTAATGAAGTCAGGTTTCTATACTGAATATGTATTGTTGTTTGAATTTTCTAATAACAATTAAAACTTTTGTTGTTTGGAGTATCAGTAATGGCTCTACTTTTTATGGACTCCAGAATCTGTCTATCATGAATTGAGCTCACGTTACAGTGATTGATAGGTATTCCTCTTTTTGCTGGTCATAGTTCCATTAAATGTTTAAGTATTTAACCTTGTCAGATCTTGTTGTCAGATTTAACTGAAATCAGTCATTGGACTCCAGGGACATCCTGTCCTTTGTTGCTATGGGGTGGCTAAAAGCACTTGATTTCTCTTGTTTCAGTGACTAGACAAACAGCTCTAGTATTCACAGCAATATCCTGTAGCAGGTAACTTATGGTGCCAAAAATAACCAAATTTATCAGTATCCGTGACCTCTACCAAGCCCTGCATATGGAGGTGAACATACAGTAAGATGTAAGTTAATGTTCCCAACACAATCCCTACAAGCTGTATTATCCTGGTGCAATTTAACAATTTTGAGCTTTGTCTGCTGGAAGAACTTATTGAGATGCTTTCTGGTTTTGTGAAGATCCTAGGGAATGGCAGCTGTACAATGTCGCTTGTCATACTTAAGCATAATGAAATGCTGGCTGGATGCTGCAGTGACAAGGATAGAGCAGCCTGCTGCATTGTCTGTTCCTGTCTGGAAAGGCCGTTCCTGTCTGTGTCCTGCTTCTCCTTCTACAAAAGGAGCAGCTACTATTGTAAAAGCAGCCAAGTTCTTTCAAAGTGCAACCTGGTTCTCCTATGGTGGGGTGCACATATTCTGCTCTGCAGAGATAGCTGTTGCTGGCATGTCATAGTGGGTAGGAGAGAAAGAAAAAGATGGGTTTACTTGGTTGTTTTTATTTTTAAAATACCCAGAATGAAACAAACCCAAACAAAACAAACCCCCAAACACCAAACTCTCAAAAAAAACCTCCGCCCAACAACAAGGCCATAACTTTAATTTCTATTTCTAGAACCATTTTCTTCTGGCAGTTTCATACAGTATTGTGAGAAATGAGTAGATACATTGGATGAGGTTA
>WEIV01020249.1:196913-223628 GCA_013390005.1 Calyptomena viridis
GCTTATCTGTTGTTTTAATTTGTTTCCTAAAGTGATTTCTTTCCATGGAAACTTGTGCAGAAATGCAATTTGCCAGTAATTTGAGTTTGTTTTTTCATTTAGTTCTTTTCCTTATACAACACAATATATGTCAATGAAATAACAATGCCATTCTCAAAATCAGTAAAACTGATCTGTTTTGGGGTGAGGAAAGAGCAGTATGTCTGAAGTAGCTCAACTGCTGATAATTTTACTTTACCAGATTTCACTTTTTGAGATGTTAAGAAGTGTTATCATCTGGATGTATATATTCTGCTCTAGATGTACTGTAAATTGGCTGGGTAGGACACTGCTTTAACAGAACTACATTTACTGATATAAAACATGGAGTGGAGGTGCTATGATGGCATTAGGAATCCCTAGTTTCTCAGCTTGTACTTTGAGGAACATGTGAAGCTTGTGTTCCCGCTCTCAGTAGGACAGACCTGACCCTCTTCCCATTAGAGCTGATTTATTCTCAACCTAGATGCTCTTTTTTCCTGGAAGAGGTTTCAACCATTCCCTTTACCTGGTCGGTTCACAGGAAGAAGTCTGGTGGTGCGCTGCGAAGGGGAAACAAAGAGCTGATAACAGTAAGAAAAGCAAAGCTGCACCTTTCAAAGTGTGTGTGGAACTACAGACTCCTANGAAGTCATACAGGCCCATTAATCTTCTTTGGATCATAAAAACAAAGATGGAAATACCATTTACTTATGATTTGTTTGAGTGGTATGGACTAACACTGTAAAACACACTACACAGATCTGCCAGAAGGGAACATAAAAACACTTTGGTAAGAGATGGACAGGATTCTTTTACCTGACAGCAGCATTTTTTTTTTCCCCCCTAAAAACTGCTACCCAAATAGCAAAGTTTGCCAAAACTAATCAGCAGTTTGGGACAGCTGTGTGTCATCTTATAGAGCAAACAAAGCTTCACTTCTAGAACTCCCACACTTCTTACTGCTGTAATTGTACTGAAGTTAAGTGGAATTAGCTAGTTCGGATCTGTTTAACATGGATTTACTTCTTACCTAGTTATCAGAAGATATTTCTTCTTCAACACATACTAATTCTGTTCTCTTTTCCAAGAGCAGAACAGCCCAGATCATTGTCCTACTTCCTCTGTGACATGTATTCCAGCCCAGGAATAACTGAATGTACAAAACCAGAGGAAAGGATCAAAAGCCCTACCATCTTAAAAGTGCATGTGAATAATGAATGATCCCTTTTTTTTTAACCAGTTGTTTTAAACCCAGTTAGCAGCAGTCTGTTGAAAGAAGTTTGCCCTTGAGCTGAGGGTAAGGATGAGAAAGGATAAAGGGTAGCTTTTCAGTTTTAAGTATTTGAAGATAAACTTTAGAAAACAATAATGAAGTGTAAATTAATGAAAAAAACCCAGCAAAACATAAAAAATCATCTGTAACAACAAAGATCTAGGATAGAAGATGAGCTCGCTGTTCTTCTCCATGCTCTGTTTTAGCTCACTGTTTATAGATAGGTGTATTGAACCTGTCATCTGAGAAAATCTGAACCACAAGCACTCTGATCTAATGTTTGCACTCCCTCACCTTTTCCTGGGGATGTGAAGCGTGTGCACTCCAGCTTTATTGTAAGAAAGGACTACTCAAAGAAACTAAAACCTCAGCTTTAAAAACCACTCTAGACTGCACTCTAAAACAGTTTAAAAACTGCACTCTAGAAACAGCCACAAAACATGGATCCTCCAGTACCTTTCAGTGAGTATTTCCACTGGACCAGATTTATGAAGTCTTAATTTTCTTATGAAAAAGAGGTCATTTAATTTTGATACATTTGATTTGACGGTTCATGTTGCAGCATGGGGACCCAGTTAATATACCTTATGACTTCCATGTGGCCCCACTGCTGCATCTCCCCTCGGGATCTATGGTATGGGTCCGGGTGAGGAAGGAGAAATCTGGTGCATATTCAGATCTTTTCTTTATATGAAATATTGCCATAACTAAGGAAGAAATTGCATAAAAATTTTGTTATAATCTTTTAAAGCCACTGTGAAGGTTAAATATGAGCTTGAGTGTGCAGTGTATGGGGGTGTACTTTTATTAATGTGTTCAGTTCTGCTACGAGGATATCTGTCTTTCAATGTAGTCCTGTTAGACATCATCGTTCCATGGATATAGTCTTTTATGTTGTTGAAGCTACTACTTCAACATCTACCTACTATTGTATTGGGTCATGATCCATTGCCAACTAATTCTGCATTTTACTGACACTAGATGGCATTCAAAACACTCATATTAGTTGGAAATGATCCAATGTCTAGCAATTCTTTCCAGTTCAAGGAAAGCATGGTCCCTTCTCCTGTGCCTTTTCTTTCCTAATAGAAGTTGAATTCCACCTGCCAGATTATTATTTACTGGATTTAGCACTACTTGCTGAAATCCAGATGTGTTTTCAACACTATGTCCATTGTGAAAGTGGAGTGTTATATAGACAATTCTCACATCTATTAAAGAATAAAGCAAGGCTGCAGGGATTGGTGGGAAAAGGAGCTAAAATTTATTAAGAGCTGTAAATTTATTAAGCCTATATTTATTATTTCTAGGTCTTGGCTTTTCATTTGAAATACTATTTCTTCCTCTGCCATGCTTTGGAAGGCATCTTCCATTCACCTGATTTGTTTCTTTCCTCGACTGTCTGCCTCCAATTCAGTCTGATGTGAAAAATGCACTTGGATTGCAAAACTTCTGTTGAAACTTGATTGTCTTTTGTACTAGGAAAGTCCTAAGACGTGTATTGCTTAGATTCCTTCAGGATTAGTCATGATGAAATGGAAGACTAGAGAGAGATGAAGCAAATCTGCAGAGAGCCTTCTAATAATCCTCAGTACAACACGAATAGTTTGCAAATGCATCTCTCCCACACAAATGTTTCTAAGTTACAGGTATCTCCTCAGCGCCGACACAACTGCTAAGCTTCTGTTCTGACAGCTTCTCTGTCCTAATTCCCAACTTCCTTGGGACTATGATAGCTATTTGTAACAGCTGAAGTTTTTAATAATACAAGACAAATAATAGAAAAATGCCAAACTAGAAAACAGGGGAAACACTTTTATTTTTCTAGTCTAGTTAGTATTTTAGTTCAATGAGGTTAATATTACCCAGTGCTGGGCTGCAGATTAAAGGCACCTGGGAAGAATACCTGATGTTTTTACAATATTGAGACCTTTGTTTTACAAAGCATGAGGTAGTGACTCACAAAGCTTTCTGTGTCTTGAGCAATAATGTTACCATTGTCTTTGAAGTCAGTGTCTATTACCCCACTTTTGGTCCTGAGATCATGGGAGAAGGGCTTGTTATTCACTGTGTCATGTAGCCACCTTTTCTTGCTGCAGCCTGACATTTGAACCTGCAGGCTTGAGTTTAATTCATAAAAATGCTTCTGAGTTGTGCCATTCCATTTAGCAAATGATAGAAGGTCAGAGGCCAAAGGTTCAGCCTTCCTTGAGGAAGCAATCATGGCTGTAATTCACCTACAGGCCTGTGCTGCCTGCTGACCCATGTCTTGTCTCTAATTCCAGTCAGGATGTTTTCCACCTGGTTAGGACCTGTGGTGCTGATGGGTTGTTGGGCAGCCTCCTGCTCCTCCACTTACTTGCTTTGTTGCTTTCTTTTATATGTTCAGGTTATTAAATATCTTCACAAGAGGCTCTGAAAGAATTCAAATGCTCAGATGCCTCTGAAGTTGGGAATAGCATAGATGCTCAAGTGTGTCAGGCAGTGGTGTACCAGACTATAATTCCTAAATTTCATATGAAGGGAGTGTGCTGCAGCATCATTTATAAATGAAAGAAACTAAAAGCTGAACTGCAGCCTAGAACTTCAATATTCTATCAACGTGTTTGTGCTTAAATATATGTAAGTAGCTTACATAACTCTTTACCGATACAATGAAGGCTGCAGTAACTCTTTCTTAAGTTTGACTTTATATTTACAGATAGAAATTTGCTTCTGACATTGCAAGGAGATTACATTGTTTGTGTGACATGGGATGAAAAGGATTAAAGTAATCTGTTCTTGTTTTACAGCCTCATGTAGGAGAAGAAAGGTTATAGCATGCTTCCATAGTAACATGAAAATGATGGGGAAATTATCTGCAACATTTTGAATAATGACCTGGCATACATTATAATATTGTTGCACTGCTGCTTTTGCCATTTAACCAAGTCTGTTGTGAGCCAGTGTGAGCCAGCTCTTAAAACCAAAAAGAATTATCACTTATTTGTTTGAGAGTGTAGACAGTAGCAGTTTGAATAAAATCGGGCATTCCAGTGGCATGAAAGAAAAGGCCTGGCTGTTTAATAGAAATGCACATTTTTAATGAAGTGACAAAGACATCCTATTACTTGAATGTGTACATTCCTTGTTTTTCCTTCTTAAAGAAGTCAGTCAGGAAATAGGGACACATTAGCATTATAAACGGTATTGGCAAGGAAGGGAAAGGGCTAGAATGATTTATTTTTAACTTTTTATTTAATGAAAAACTGTAGATAGCCTCTTTCCTTTTCTTGATATTTGGTGGTGTTTTACCGGGGATTTCAAATGAAGAGTGCAAGGTCTTTGATCAAAGGATCAGAAAAGGATGCTTGGTTTCAGAGAATGAAGTTGTTTTTTTTTTTTTCCTTCATGGAAAGCTCCTTTGTAAGGTCTGATAGCAGGGCTTGTCAGAGGATCTCCCGGACTTCGTTGCAATGGCATTAACAAAACCATTACTAAGCTGAGAGTTTCCTCCAAACCTGCAGGATTGTTCCCTCACAAGTGTCTTTGGTTACTTCTCTGAACAAAAACTCCCTTCCTTTCTTTGTTTCTATGCGAAATCAGAGCAATAACACCCTGATCCAAAGCGTGGCAGGCAAAGCCCTGTTGTCTAAAAAGGATGGGGCCCAGTGCATTTGACTGTGCTGTGGGAAGAGCACAGTAAAAGCTATGGGAATTAGACAGTAGAAGATGCAATGTATCAAAGAAGCAGCAGAGAGAAGGCCTGCAGGTGCTTGAAGGATTGTGTGCACCTCCCTGATTGGACGAAGGGACACTAGAGATGCAGCTGATGTGTATCCCGCCCAGATGATTGGGACCCTGGGTTGAAAATCCCCTAGTGAACTAATGTTAGAACGATAGTTTTACTATATAGTAGGCAGCCAAAAGGGTATAAAAAGGTATAATTTATAACCACGTTTTGCCTCTCGCCTTGCACTGCAGTAAACTGCTTGTTTTTGCACTGCATCAAGGGTTGGTGTAATCTTACTCACTACATGTTGTCCTGCATACTTAACAGATGTTTTACACACAATTGTTACCTGGAGTCAAAGCACAAATTTTCCATATGTTAACTCTAGGGGGTTGGGGGTTGTTTTCTTTCTTCTTTCCTATCTGGAAAGATGTTTGCAAACTACTTATGTAAAACTCAACAAAGTGGCAAGAGTCCCATTCAGTGCATCCCTAAAGCAGTGAGCCAGCTCACATGGAAGTTGCAGAGCAGTTTTGGCTTGGTTTTGGGCTAATGCTCCTTGCCTCGTGCTGTTTCAGCAGACTGGACAGGGGGGGATTTTATTTGGTTGCAGTTACCTGTGAGACTTGTCCTTCAGGAGACTGGTGGACAACAATGTGTTATCACAACATATTTGTCAGAGTCTGGTTTCTTCAGTGATCAAACAATGCAGACATTTCTAACTTTGCTTTTGGAGCTGGGTAGAAAATCAGTTATGAAAAAATATTCTGAACTAAAGCTCTGGGTTTCTTGTATTGACACTATAAATCATCAGGAACTTCTGTTGGGTGGATGATGTAATTTTTTTTGCACTTTTTTGTGTTTAATACTTACTAAAAAAAAGCATATGTGGTACTGGAGAGAAGACGGAAATGGGAGTGTTAGTGAGAAGGCCGAGAGACTGACAGCAGGAATGAAAAACAGATTGTAACAACTGGTGGAACAAAATTGTGACTATTGAAGGATCTTGTTAACCTTGTAATTTAGAAACAGCGAGCTGTAGTTCAGAGATGGGAATAAAAGTAACTTGTAAATATGAACAGGTCCAGTCAAATCTGAAGAAAGGGAAACCTGTCCATAAACGCAGTGTATCCCAGGACAGCCTTAATATCTGTTAAAAAATAGGTTAATAAAAATTCCAGGCAGCACAGTACCAGTACTGACATGACACTTTGTAGCTGCCTCCACGGCTTGCCCTCTCATTCTTCAGCCCTGGCTAGTCTGCTGCAGGACACTGGATAGGAGGGGGCCTCTCTAGGCAGGGAGCCCCCAAGACAGAAGGTCCACCTCAGAAGATGCCTTAGGGCTTGCAAGGGGTGCGTGTGCCCTTTTAAACCCCCGAGGGTTGGCTAGTGAAGCGGAGGACGAAGAAGTGCTGGCAGCTCTCTGTGGTTGTGAATAATATAAGTTTATTTCTCCCTGGGAGCCATGTGCTCCCAGGGGGTCCAAAGCTTATCAGTTCAACCAAGGAAAGCCAAAAACCATTGCCTGTCTCTGGTTCTTATAGGGGGATTTAGCCAATGGGAAGGGAGGAGAAGGAAGGGAAGGGCAGGGGGGTTTAACGGAACATACCAACTAACAGAACAATAATATACAGAGATATACATAATATAGAAGTACATGCTAATTACACACTACAACAACACTTGAAGTTTCCCTCCTGTAGATATTCCCCTCTGCTGCAGAAGAATTTGTTAAAAATATATGAAGTGCCTGAGTGCTGATGGGTGGGTATGTGATGCCTAATAATTGCCCTCAGTGGGTTTCCCTTTCATGTCAAGTTGAGGACAAGGACTTTTAAATCTTGAGGTGTCACAGGCGTCAGTGATAGTAAATAGATATTTATAAGATATTTATAGATATTTATTAATTTTTTGTTATTTCAGGATACAGATAGAATTCTTCCTTTATCCCCCCCCTTCTTAATTTTCTACATTACTTTTCTACTTCTCATGCATCCTCAATATCTTGCAGCAGAGGTAAATTAGTATTTTGCTCTCCAGTGAAGATCTAGTTAGTTCAGAGATTAAGAAGGGAGTGAGAGCCTTAATATTATCCTGAAGCTGAAGTCTGCCATGGAAAAATCATTTATGGCTCAGAAAATTGCAGGTCAATTGTATTCAGTAAATTAGACTTTTACATTGATTCTTACTTGGCAAAAATACCACTAGCAAAGCACCTAATCAGAGGTGTTTTTCTTTCTCTATTCTGATTTTCTTTCCATGGTGTGTTCTGCTTCTGTCAGGAATAAACTGAATCTGTAACTGATTCTAGTAGCAGAAGTAATAGATTCTCACTAGAATTGGGGACATTTTGTGGAAGTTTCCCTAAGGAATGTAAATGTGACTTTTTCCTTGAAAGATGTTTGTCTGTGGGTTTTTAAGAATTTCTGAGACTGCCTCTTGCTTCCAGTTGTTACAAGCAGTTTCAGAACAAAAACAAGACACCTTTGAACTACAAAAGATTCTGGGCTTGCAGGAATGTTCCTGTCTCTGCAATGTCACAGCTAGAATCAAACAGGCAGCAGTGAGAGAGCTGCTGGTTCTCTTGTGTCTTACCCAAGCTACACATCTCAGAAACTTTCCTTGGGGTGTAGTGGAAAGAACTGGTTTGGGTTTTTTAATTTATTTGAAAGCAGGCTATTTTTACAAAATATGTTCTAAAATATATTTCTTCAGCCTCATAGAACTTTCTGTGGTGGAAAGTTTTAACCAAGTCTCTGTGGAAAGGCTGTTTCCTCTACTGAAGAGGATGGAAAGATAAATGTCCCATTTCCATTCTTACAGCCAAAAGACACAGAGTTGATTAAAATTGCCTTGTACACCCCACTAAGCTGAAGAAAAGCAGTGTCTCCTTTTAATTTGGGGATTCCAGAGGCTATGTCACCTGTGCTGGACACAGAATAGTCTCGGAAGCTCTGATTGCAAAATTTGTGCTTTGTGTAATGGCATTCATGCTTACTTTTGCCCTTCAAAATCCCAAGAACAAGAGAAAAGGTGCTTCAAAGACACCAGTTAAGAGTTGCAAAACATCATCTATTATTTGTCATTAATAGGTATCTCCATTACACTGTAATTATTTATTGATTTTTATATAGTATGACCATTATGTATAGCACTCACTGAACCGATACAGTAGTCAGTAAATTTTAAAATCCTCTTATCTGACCTATTTTTATCAGCTTAATCCAGATTCTAAATTTCCATAAATTAAAATAAAAGGAAGATGAGGAATAGGGAGAAATAATTGGCAGAACATGTTTTTGTTTTTCCCTTGCACTCTGAAAAACAATGTATGAGCCAAGCCTGTAGCCTTCCCCCTGTCCAGCCTCGCTCCTTCTTCAGCCCAGGCATTACTTCAGCCTTGGGCACCGGTTAGGACGAGGCTTCTTCAGGGCTTGCCGAGGGGTGAGTGTGCCCTGCACTCCCCGGGGGATGGCTGAGGGAAACGGAGGACAAAGAAGGTGTTGGCAGCTCTCTATGGTTACATATAATATAAGTTTATTCACTCCAGAGGCAACAGGCCTCATGGAGGGTCCAAGCTTATCAGGGATAACCAGGGAAGAGCCCTTCCCATTTCGGGCCTATGATTCTTATAGGGGATTTCAGCCAATGGGAAGGGAGGACAAGGGAGGGGACAAACTATCTGGGGTGAGAGGTGGGGATATAACAGAACATACCAAGTAACAGAACAATAATATACAGTGAGAAATACATGCTAATTACACATTACCACACAAGCCCTACCAAAAAGCTTCTGTAATATTTCTATTTCTTTACAATTGTTTCAAATTCCCAATAGCTCCTCCAGGCTTGCATTCTATGCCACAGAATAGCCATTAGAGATGCATCAGAGGACAATTCAAAATCTGTGATGGAGATAATCGGTTCAAGACAGCTTTTCTTCTTGTTCAAAGGCGGCTAGCACTGGGAAGTAGAATTTTTTAGTCCCACAGGCTGAATGGGACTTTCAGCCTGGAAAAGGGAGAAAAGCTGTTTTACCCACTATTTTGTGGATTATGTAGGTCACCACTGTTTGAGTGCCTCATATTCAACATTTGAGTCTGATCCCAAGATTTACACCCGTTTTTGCTTCATATCCATTTCTGTCATGACCAAAACCCCCTAAAAAACCCTTGGAGAAATATTTGAAGAGCTGGCATTTTTCCCATGTTTATTATTATTTATTTTTAATTTTGAAGGAGGTTTTACTTTTTTATTTGGAAGTGGTTATCAAGACAGTTTTTTCTCCACTGGACAGGACATTTTGCAGTATTTCATGCATGCATGCACACATGCAGAATAATTTTACAGATTGTTGTATCAGAATAAGCCTTCGTTCACTTTTGTAAATATTGGCTTAATAAGGGCATGTCAGTTTGATGTCTAAAATGATACTGGGAAATTATGAAATAGAATTTAATGCTTATGCAAAATAAAACCTGTTAATAAAATTTACAAATTCCCATCACCATCATTTGAGGTGGGGCAATTATCCTTTGTAAAGTTTCAATAACCCTTGCTTTATCACTCCCACAAGTCTCTTGACAGAGCACATTGTTTTATAGAAATAACACTTGCTCTGTCTGGTCTCAATCCTTCAATGATCTTTAAATGAATAGAAGAACGGACCTGGGGAACTTGCAGGTCTTAGACTTGTGAACTTTTTTTGCTTTCTCTTTGGTGTAATAGTCCCAGAATCACAGAATTTGCTGAGTTGGAAGGGACACACAAGGATCATAGATTTCAACCCTTAGCCCTGCACAGGACCATCCCCAGAGTCACACCATGTGCCTGAGAGTATCATCCAAATGCTTCTTGAACTCTGTTAGCCTTGGTGCTGTGACCACTGCCCTGGGGAGCCTGTTCAGTGCCCAACCACCCTCTGAGTGAAGCACCATTTTCTAATATCCATCCTAAACCACCCCTGAGACAACTTCAGGCCATTCCCTTGGGTCCTGTCAGTGGTTACCACAGCGAAGAGATCAGTGCTGTGGCTGAAGGTATCCTATTGCTCTCTGAGGAGCCTGCACAGCAAGTACAGTTCAAGACTGTTGACTGTGTGACTTCTAATGTAACTATCATACATGCTGACTTTTGATGCTTATCTCTTGTAAAATTTGCAGACAGGTCCTTTAGGGATCAAAGAATCTCAAAATAGAAGCAGAGAAGTAAAGTGCTGTCAAGGCAGAGGACAAAGCCCCTCTTCTTTTCTTCTTCCAAATATGCATTCTTTCACATTCTTTGAAAACTCAAATTCTCTCCTAGGCAAACAGTGCAACACTATCCTTGTGGATTTTATGTCCAGAAGCTGTCACTGAAGACAAATCTACAGGCTATAAAAGAGAGAACACAGGACCAGTCATCTGATGTCCTTGGGGAATGACAAATATTTTTTGCTGAGGAGGAGGAGGACAGGGATTGCCAGAAAGCACATTTTTATGGTGACTGGAGTAAATGAACTCAAATGAGAGGAATAAAATAGAGGTTTAGAATGGAAGTGCCATTTCTGTTTAACTACAGTGCTGCTACTACAAAGTTATAAATTAGAAAAGGGTAGTTAGATAGGATGAAATAAACGAAGAAAGAGTCCTTGGTAATAGGAAACTCAGAGGTGCCCAACCTCTAGCAATTGAAGTACATCCCCCATTGACATTGTCTCGGGTCTGTTCTCAGCTGGTAACTAACAGGATTGACAGAAAGATGCAAGGACCAACTTGCACAGGAGGAGGTATGCTTTTCTAGCTCAGCAGGAAACTTGGTTTTGTAATGATTAAGTGCCTGGTTTTCCAATCTTGTACTGGAAATTTGTAGCTGATTCCTATGGCACGTTTTTCTGATGGTGATACTTGGAAAAATCTGTAGGTCACCACGCAGTCTCCTCTCCAATAAACACTTCTCGTATGTTTTGCCTTCAGCTGCTCTAGGTCTCTATACCCATCTGTGTGACCCCTAGTTGTTGAGACCCTGAAATTCTACCACTTTGCTCTGCCCAGACAGAGAGAAGTCTGTGGCCTAATCAATCTCAATATCATCTATTTTTTTCCCTTCAATATTTTCTTGGGGATAGAGATTCATTTTCAAGAATTCATGGAAGGCTGGGGGATGCTAGATTTAGAGAATGGGAAAACACAAAAACAGTTCTTAAAAAATGAAAAAGGACTCAAAAAGAGAGAAAATCTTAATGTGGGTTAATTAGTAATTAATAATGGCTCATAGACGAAGAAGAAAAGATAACCAATTCCTACTAAACAGAGAAAATCAATTTCTTCTGATTTAATGCTGTAGCAGATGGAACTGCAAGAGATTCAAATGCAATCTCTCTTTGTTGCTCTGCAGTTCATTACCACTGCTTCATTGCTAGGGATCACAAGTGCCCATTGTGGTCAAGAGAGTACCTATAAACATGAAAAAGGAGGTGAGTTAAGAAGCTGCTAAATCCCAGGAAATAATGCACATCATTAGTTTAGGGCTTGCTCTATTCTAATATGTAAGAAAATACTGTATTTTCTCTAGAAACCACCTTTCATTTCCAAGTACCCTCCAGTATTTCAATTGCTTTGGAGGCTAAAGGCCAGGTTTCCAACTTGTGTGCATTTGTTACCCTCTCCAATGAAACCACCGTGCCAATTTACACTTGTGAGAAGTGTTCCTGTATATAAAGTACCAGCTATATATTGTCTTATAACAGCCTTGTGTCTAATATACAATGAATGGAAGTGGAACAAACAGTGATAGCCAGGAATATCTGAATCCCTGTAATTCTGTTAGTAAAATTCAATGACCTGAGCTTAGTCAACTTTCGGATGTTTTGTTGGATAGCTCAAAACCTGCTGCATATAAGGATGAACATCTGTCAGACCTGTTTCCTTCCTATGGCAGAACAGAAATACTTCTATAGTTCTAATGTCACAAATGAAACATGTGCTGCTCAAGGTTAAGATGTTCTTGTCACAGAAAGCTGATAAGTGTCTTGTAAGTGGATGCTCCTGTAGAATTGATTTCAGGTGACTTGCTATAAACACTTACATTCTGAAAAATACTGAGTCACTTGAGAGAGAGATCTAAAATTTTTGATGGAACAGTGAGGGGACTTAGAGATTTTTCTGGATAGAATTTTCATGTGCTGCTGCTGCTTTTGATTCAGACAGGATGTCTCTGAATGACTTGTTGTCACCTCATAATACAGCACTTGTTTTGCTTGAATGGGAAGGATTTCAGCTCCTGTTCCAAATCAGATAACCGTGTTCTCATGCATCAGTTTTCTTCACAGCTTGATCTCTACTCACTTTTCAAGTCACAAAATAAGCATTTGCAGTTTAAGATTTCTCTTTCCATTTCCTCACCCCAACCTACTGTAATGCCCCTTCCTAGTAATTCTGTCCAAATCTGGCCTGAGATTTGTGAACCTGATTACTAATACCTATTCAACTGTATCCAAAACCACATCATAATAGAGCAATAAGCATGAAACATTTCCTGTATTGAAAGTGACATTTTCTGAGGCAAAACTTCTGTTCTGGAATTTGAGTAGGATGGGTAGTTTTTTCCCCAAAATGCATAGAGATTACAGGTATCAATGACTTTGCATATCTACTCCATGGCAAGATCTTCCACTTACTTACTCAGCATAGGACTCAAGACATATCCATCTGTTGTGTCATCCTAATACACTTGCCTGATGTAGAGAGATTGCTTAGAAGCCCCACATGCACTCAGAGCAGGGCCTCACTCCTGACTTTCTGAGAGCTAATGGGATCACAGCCTGGGATCAAAAGGTTACAGTAAATCGATAGTCACAAATCTGCACTCATAAATCTCTGTGCAGGAAAGAACTGCATAGGGGCCTTTGTGCAGGGTCTTATAGACAGATCTCATTCATAAAAGATTTTGACTTCTTATTGTGGTACAGATATTTGCTTTGACAGAATATCAATGCTGTAGTGAGCAGCCCTTATCAAGCTGTTTGTGCTGAGCTTTCTGGAGATGACATGCACCTGCACATCATTGCCATGACTTATCCTCCCACCAACTCCATTCAATTTAGTCTTCCTATTAGTTCTCATACAGTAAAACTAAAGGGGATGGGAGGGCATACCCCATCTATCATTGCTTTGGAAGGAATTACTGTGAAAAGTGAGATACTAGTTTCTTTTGCCTGGTGTCCTTGATTTTTGGTAGTCGTGTGTATTTTTTCAAGGGACAAAGACCTAACGTGGATGTTTTCTCTGGAACCTCATCTTTTATGGCAAGAGGAGGAATTTTACAGGGACAACTCACCCATGAGGTAGGTTCACTCTTAGAAGTAAGCGAATAACTTGTGTTCAAATGTGAGGTGCATCTTCACATCTCACATGCTCCTCATAACTCTTCTTGTAGAGTTATTTCCATGCAATTCAGAGACTATTTTCAAACTATTAGCCTTGAATCTTGCCTAAGTTATTCTCGGCTGTTGGAAAGCAAGCAGACAATGTTCCTTCCATGATTGTTGTAGCTCTCGTCAAAGGCTTTTCACATTGTATTACAATGCCAGATTTATGTCAGCAGGGGGGCTTTGTTGGTCCAGGTCTCTGCACAGCAGATGGGCAGAAATAGCAGGTGTACTTCCTCTACCCTCTATATCAGAGTGCCTCCTGTACTCCAGGCATACTCTTTGTGGAGATATAGCTCATCTCTGAGGACACAGATAACAAACTTGGTGTGACCAAATACAGGTCAGTGCTAGTTGGGGCACTGCTGTAGCAGCTTGCTGGAGCACATTGCAATAGATCATTCTTTCCTGTCTGCTCTATTTTTCTTGAGGAAATAAATCACTTGGTTTGAGGTGAGAAGCCATGTGGCTTTGACACATATTCACTTCTCTTTTCTTCTTAAAGGAAAAAGGACTGTTCTTATGGAGAGATGGGACAACGCCATGCCTTTGATTTGTTATTGAATGTGGAAGTGATTTAAAATAGGATAAAAGATGCACTTATGAAGAGTGTAAACTACAATACATAACTTAGTGTGTTTTAAAACTGAAATATACATAGAGCGTCTACTTCAGTACATTTTATTGTTCAATTTTGATCTCTGGACTCAAGTCCCTTTACAATACACTTACTAGAGAATGTATGTGAAAAAGAAACATTTTTTAACTTAAAACTTTTTTCTCAGGAGACAAAATCTGGTAAATCACAGCAAAGTAAAATTTGGTTTGGTTTCTTTGGAAATTTTTGTGTGAATGTAACCTTTGGATTTCTATAAGTTAATCTCCCACTGTGATTCTACTGCTTAGTTCCTGGCTTGGATTTTTCCAAGGACTCAAGCTGAGAGCATCTAGAAACCTCAGGTCCAGTAGTTGGTGAGCAGTAGATGACAAAAGCCAAAACATCTAAAAGACCTGGCACTGCAGTCAAAGTGCAGTCAAAGCTGTACCAGTAAGCTTATATACAGAAAATGAGAGGGAAAGAGAAAGTAGTTGATTAGCACTAGTGTTAACTAGGTTCCTGATAAATGTAGAGTTTCTTTATAATCTCTAGAGTCTTAAATGGGGAGGGGGTTGACCCCTTCTATTGAAAAGACTTTTATAACATGATGAGAATATCTGTTTACTGCCAATTATCTGAGTTTGACCAGACTCTGCTGGCCATTCTTTCATTAGTTGTTCAAGTTTGTCATGTGCTTCCAGCATACACAATTCAGAGTTGTGTTTCCTTTTAGAACTGAAGATTGTACTCAAAAGTTCTGTTCACTACAAACATCAGGTTTTCTATGATTAAATGTTTGATTCCCCTCCTCCTCCCCAAACTCTTACAGCAGTTGTGTTCTTATTCCACAGTAATTCAAGTGACCCTCATCTGAACAGGATCCTCATTGCCTGAATACTTCTTACAGATGGTTTTGTTTCTTCAGTTGGTGCAGTGTTTCTTGAATATTTTTGTTTTGTCAGTTTAAATCATGTCATTTACAAGCACAGAAATCCCTTGTTCCCTTTTTTTGCTTATAATGCTGTTTGAAACAGAACTCTGTTTTTAACCTCGAGATATTAAGTTTTTTGTTCCACGTGTGCCTTTTGGCACCTGAAGAGTTTGTCTTTAATATCTTAACAGCAGCTGTGGGTCTTGTCCTATGAAGTTTCTAATTACTCTGCTTAGATTAATCATGAGGTCATGACAACCAGTACAAATAACTAAATTGGATGAGGTGAATTAAAGGTAAGAATTAAAGATGCTCAGCAGTGCAGTGACTAACCCTGAGTGACTTGACTCCCCAACTAAACCAACAACCTTGATTTCAGTATGTGAGTTCCCTGGAGGTAAATTAGAGCATGTCTGTGTAGTCAAGTGCAGAGTCATGTTTCAGTAGAAAGGGCAATTGACTGAGTATTAATAGCACGTGATTACTCTTTCTGATAGCTGACAATTTGCCTCCATTCACCTTTTCAGTTACTTTTATAATAGGTGAATGAAAAAGCAGGAAGTGTGAAATAGTTGAAATCGAGCTTCGAGAAGTACGATGGTGAGAAGGAGAGAAGAAACTGCTTGTATTCAGGTGCTTGAGGCGGTGCAAGTTTTATGTTGAAGTCTCTGCACACATGCAGTATTTAAAACACTGCTCTGTGTTTATCTTAGATCCTTCTTATGCTATTTATAACACAAGGAGAACTCTTCTATATCTATTTCTGTATTTGCATTTAGGAATAAATTAGGTTCTATGCATTACTTCAGAGACTAATAGAACTAATGGGTATTTTAAAGGACTGAAGAGCCAAGACATTTCACTAGGCAGACAAATATTTTTTTATTAAAGAGATACTAATCAATAAGTAAATGAATGTCCTTGTAAGAATTAATTTATTAATTCACACACTGAAATTTCACATAGTGAAATCCATCAGCTGAAGAGCTAATGACAGACATCCTGTCTTAAACACTCCCTCTGAGTTGGCTGGCTCACACTTGAAAATGTTGCAGCTTTACTTCGGACAGTATTTTTAATCAAGAATATCACACAGTGAAATAAGTTCTTTTTTTTTGTTTGTTTGTTTAAATTTCTCCAATTAGCCTTAATTAGTCTTGGGAAATAGTTACTTTGTGGTTTTCTGGTACTGGGTGTCCCTTCATACAGTCAAAAGCTGGTCCACCTTGTGAGTTATCCTGTAGCCATCCTATTGGCAAACTGCTGTCTCCGTGTTTCATTTTATCCTTTTCATTATTTTCTTCTGAACTCCTGAATCATAGCTATCTTTCAAGATATACTCTAAAAATTAATTCACTGATAATCATGGAGCTTCACTGCCAGAGCCTGGAAATTTAAGAGAGTTCAGACAGAAACTGGGACATGTGGCATAAACTCCTGGGTGAAGTTTAGTCTGCATTATGAAGTTGATCTCACAACATAAATTACTTCAATGTTAAAGGCAAAATAAATATTATATAATATTTTCTTTAAGGAATGAAATCAATTTTGAAAAATTTCCAAATGCTTTCTTGAAAATGGCCATGTTTTTCTACCAGAAAACAGTAGATTTCTGATAGTCCTATCGGTTTTCCTGTACTCACAGAATTCCTGCCTATATCTGGTCTGTATGTATAAACAGTATGCATCTATACATCTGTATATAGGAAAACATACATATATATACATGTACACTGGTTTATTACATTATCAAGTTCCAGCTTTCCCTAACACAGAAAATGTGTAAGTAGAATATTCTTGGTAGAATACTAGCTTTAATCCTGTTTTGTATGCATATGCTCTTGAAAGAATTGACACAAATCGCTGAGGATAGTAATTACTTGGGAATTAAAGTAACCCAGTTTTAAACTAGAAAGAAAAATAAACATAAAATATTTGGCATAAGGTAAGCAGTGTCACNCTCATGTTTCTAATCCCTCTAATCTGGAGATTTCATTACCATGCTGTTTACTATCTTCCTGATCATTATTAGAAGTATTAAAAAGGACTAGTAATGGTGCCTCCAAACCTCAATCATTTGTCATTTAGTATTATATTCTGTTTGTACTACTTAAACTATCTTATAATTTTTCGTCTTCAACTCAGTAAGAATTGAGAGGAAATTATGCAACACAGTTTTGAATCTCTAAAAGACACATTTTAAATCTGCTAAGGGCTTCCTTCTACTAATCTCATTTTGTCAATAAAAATAGCAATGCAATCAGCTCAGCTCAAAGAAGCTCCCTGTTGCAGGCTCATTGTCCTTTCTTCTAGGGTTTGAGAGTTGTGGCTGGTGCTGGTTCAAAGATCTTTGTATCTGTGTGTGGCAGTCTGCTCAAATTAAAAAGGTGAAGCTATGTCTCAATTCTGTAATAACAGAATTCTGTTCTCAGAAAAATGCGTGACATGTTCTAAAGCTACACTGCAATTATTACCCGTGCCAGCACATAAAATAACTTATTAGCAGGTCTCTGGACTTGTCAGGAAAGTTACATGAAAAGGATAGAAATTTCCATAAGGAATACAGGAATCTGAATATCTTCACTTCTGGTAAAACAAGAGAAACTTGGTCTCTATATTCTTCCCAAAGCGGTGACTTAATTGCAGCAATAGTTGTAGGTTAATAAGAACGATGTGAGATGTTTGCAAACTCTTACGAAAATTTCATAGTAAAAATTTATTCCTGCTTGTGGGGATTGACACCTCTTGCTCTCAGTTGTGTCTGCCAGAACTATGCTGTGCCACCGGCTTTTACTGGTTTGTGAAGATCCAACTTGTGGGAAGCTAGGGGGTTTTTTTTGTGGTCTCTTGCTGGTGGCCCAAGGAGTTATTTTTTTTCTGTTCATGTAATGGATGGTTTGTATCCTTTGACTCCTTCAGTAGAGTTGAATTTCAGAACTAGTCTATGTGAACATGCTTTTTGGCAATTCAGTTTTTCCTGCCTTCTTGCTTAAGACATCACTGTGATAGAGCTGTCCGTTCCTGAGAAAAATGATTTTTTTCACTGTAGTGGGCAGATTTTTGGATTCTTGATAAAATATGAAAAAGCATCTCAATTCTGCCTGGCTTTACTTTCATTGCTGTAAGTCCACATTTCTAAGGGCAAGGATTTCATCAGCAGTATCCATCACAGGGCAGGAGAAATGTTGTTCTCTGGTCTTTGTTTTCTAACTAGATTATAGCTGAGTTAGTGGGGAGTTTTGTCTCCTTTTCCAAAACTCAATGTCTTCAGTTATGTTGGATCAGTCAGAGACCTAGAAGCAGCCAGTCAGGACAAGAATTTGTCTTGTGATTTCCTTTGTTCCAGATACCTCTGGGCCCATTCATCTTCTTATAAGCACAGCATCTATCGCTGAACTGGAAGGGGAATCTGGGTGTTCTGTAGCAATGTGTGCATCTTCCACACTGAACAGCCACGGAAGTAGTAAGACTTAGTTTGTAAGGTTGATGAGAACATAATGTAAATGTAACTTCCTAAGACTTTGATCAAAATGCATGTGGAAGAAGTCTTCTAGAGCTTTCCATAATGCAGTTCCGGGCTTTTCTTCTAAATTAACTGGTGTTTAAGAAAGGCTAGAAAAGAAGTAGGGAAAGGAAGGAAAGTACTGATCTAGTCTATTGCCTCTCTTGAAACCACACCTAAAATCTCATTAGAAGCACAATTAAACATTTTCTATTCTTCCTCTGCTTTCCTTTGACTGTGTGTGTTTAAACATTTCATCTTGTTNGCTTTTAAAGTATAGATACAATAGTGCAAAAATTATGGGAAAAAAAGTTACTATCATACCTACCATAAGCATAATTCTTACCATCTTCAAGGGAAATGCTTTCAAAGAATTGTCTTTTTTATTTTTGCAAGTGGGAAAGCAGCAGTGTATGGAAGAGTCAACCAGAGACTGGTGGATGTCAGCTCAAACAAGATACTGTTTTGTGATTTACGTGAGCTAAAGTAATAGAAGTCAATTTTTGAAGATAAAACACTTTGTTGCAGTTTCTGATGTATTACTGGATCATGAGTGTTTGAAAATGTTTGTTTTCCTTGCCTTTTTGCTGTTCCAAATGAATTCAGTGAGATGTATGTTTACTGTTTCATCTTTTTATTATGAAGATGTCTGACTAATGAATAGAAAGGCAGATTGCAAATCTGCAAACTGTTCTTAAAGATATAAAGATTATACTATGTGTGAGATAATAGATAAAATACTGTTTTGTCATGTTGCAATAGTAACACCAAAATGCCCCAAAATCACTGCAGTCCAAAGGAACTTGAATCACAGATTGTCTCTCACAGGGAGAGTTATACCGATATTACATTTAATTAATTTAACTTTATTCATACCTAGAAGCCTTGCCTATATAAATACTAATATGATCAGGATGATTTGTTATGTTTTTTTGAGCCCTGCTTTAGCTTGCTAAATTGCAAGGCATAGGAGGCACAATGTCATGGGAGTGGCAGCATAAAGCACAATGCTGATGACTTGCTAAAACCACAAGATAGCCTTTGAAATATGCTATCTGTGTTCAGATTCACTTTTCTGGTTTTGTCTGTATTCAGCCTCAGAACTCTCCCTAGCTGCATAGATTTTAAGCATAGTTTAGGTTTTGAGCTCCAAATAATACTGATTTAACTCACCCTTGTCAACCTTTAAATTTAGCTTCAATTCTTCCAACCTTAGAATGACTAAATATGTCTGCACCTTTTGTCAGTTGTTTTTTTTTTTTCACCTGTTTTTGGACAGTATTGGCTTGGAGTGGATGTTAGCCTGTATGGACTTTGTCTGCATGCAGACAAAGGAAAGACTGCAATCCAGTGTGAAATGGGTATGTTGTGTTCAGAACAAGTACAGTTCTGGGAGTTGAAAAAGAAAAGATAAAAATCATGGTTGATATTCCTTTTACAGTCTTTTCCAAAATTGTGATACAAATCTGAATACGCATTCTAGACTAACAATCAGTGAATATATTTCCTTATTCTATTATTCATCTGTATGACAAGATCCTATTTTTTTTAAATGCCAAAGGCCCCCTAAGTCTTCACTACAAAATAGGATGTTAAAATGTACTTTTGCATGGCCTAAAATATTATGAAAAGTGGTGTCTTTCANACTATAGTACAAAAATTTGTTTCAGGCTATACATTTGTTCCTGGTTTTGTTAACATTTTGATGTTTTTTTGTTCCTGATTTTGTTCCTGGTTTTGTTAATATAATTAAAATGCTGTGCTCAAATAAGGAAATCTGGTTCTCTAGAAGATATTGTAGCATATCCTTAAATTATTCTGGACAGGAAAGGAATGGCAATGCATGTTTGCATTATTTTGGAAGCACCATGCAAGGCTTTTTAAACTTTCCATTTCCTGAGAATAATCACCAGGTAACTTTTTCCAAGTTTCTTTTACCTTTTGCGGGGTTTTTTGTAGCTTTTAAAGTATAGATACAATAGTGCAAAAATNTTAATTAATTTAACTTTATTCATACCTAGAAGCCTTGCCTATATAAATACTAATATGATCAGGATGATTTGTTATGTTTTTTTGAGCCCTGCTTTAGCTTGCTAAATTGCAAGGCATAGGAGGCACAATGTCATGGGAGTGGCAGCATAAAGCACAATGCTGATGACTTGCTAAAACCACAAGATAGCCTTTGAAATATGCTATCTGTGTTCAGATTCACTTTTCTGGTTTTGTCTGTATTCAGCCTCAGAACTCTCCCTAGCTGCATAGATTTTAAGCATAGTTTAGGTTTTGAGCTCCAAATAATACTGATTTAACTAACCCTTGTCAACCTTTAAATTTAGCTTCAATTCTTCCAACCTTAGAATGACTAAATATGTCTGCACCTTTTGTCAGTTGTTTTTTTTTTTTCACCTGTTTTTGGACAGTATTGGCTTGGAGTGGATGTTAGCCTGTATGGACTTTGTCTGCATGCAGACAAAGGAAAGACTGCAATCCAGTGTGAAATGGGTATGTTGTGTTCAGAACAAGTACAGTTCTGGGAGTTGAAAAAGAAAAGATAAAAATCATGGTTGATATTCCTTTTACAGTCTTTTCCAAAATTGTGATACAAATCTGAATACGCATTCTAGACTAACAATCAGTGAATATATTTCCTTATTCTATTATTCATCTGTATGACAAGATCCTATTTTTTTTAAATGCCAAAGGCCCCCTAAGTCTTCACTACAAAATAGGATGTTAAAATGTACTTTTGCATGGCCTAAAATATTATGAAAAGTGGTGTCTTTCAGTTATTTTGTCTTTTTTTTTTCCAAGTTAATACAAAATGGTCTTTACAAACCATTGCTATGCCTCTTTGTAAATTTCAGCCTTGTTTTCTTTTGACTCTGTATATGCTCCTTCCTCATAGGTCTAATTTAGGCAGGTCTTGATATGGCCCCTATGATATTACCCAAGTAAATGGAAAAATAGCTTATAATATACAGGCAAAAATACTGTTTATATAAATAGCTGAACAAAATGTTGGCAAAAGCTAGAGAGGATAGAGGAGTAACACTGTAAAATGTATTTATGCCCTTACAGATTAGCTCATTAAGGTATTTGAGCATGCGAACAGAAGAATGTGTAGAGTCAATCCAAAAGTCCAGCTCAATTACTATTCTTTTTTCCCAAAGGGAAAACAACATCATCAAATGGGTGCAAGAACAGAGCAAATCATTAATGGTGATGTCCAAGGATGCTCACCCAGACTCCAACAACTCTCAAAATTGTGACTTGGGATTCAAAAGTTTTCAGTGGGTTTTTTGTCTATGAATTCCTATTTGGCTGTCTAAAATACATGATTTTAGATTAACAAAGGCTTATGAGACATATATTAGAGCATAGGCATACTTGGAAGAGATAGGAGTAATTCACTGCAGTGTATACATATTTGCTGTGGTCTTTTCAAAATTTCTTCTTAGAAATAGTTAATCCCTACATTTTTACTTTAGGAATGACAAATGAGTAGATGATGGTTAATGAAGCCATTTAACACTTCCACATGTTAACATTCCAGGTCAGAATTTTGCTGTTGTTTCCTTAGACTTCTTATTTTCTTTATGTTTTACACCCATGTTCAGATAATGAATGTCATTGATGGAATTTTTTTTTGTTGAGTGGGTCATGTTGTTTGATGTTAATTAGGATGAGCGCACACAGCAATTAGGGTAATCTGGTTTGTATGTACAGTTAGAAAACATATTTTTAAGAAAATTGCTGCATTTTCTGGCATGGAAAGCATAGGGACATATGGCCATGTCACTGAATACAAAAGAGCTAATTTAGCTTTTCTGACCATGTCTCAGAATTAAGGTGAGAAATTAGTTACAGGTTTGTGTATATTAAGGGCTATAAATAACTCCTGTGATTATTTAGGCTGACCTTTGTGAGCCATTGAAGTCACCTGCATGCTGGCTTTCAATCTTTTCCTGAATTAGACTAGGTACTGTGTTTAAACCTATTCAAGTGTGATTCCAAAGTGTGCAGAGATGGAGAATCTTGCATCTTACCATAACAAATGTATCTCTTATTTCTTACCTGAACATGCCTTCCTTCAGGTTCAGTTGTTGCAGTCTTCTCTTTAATTACCACATTGAAGAGCTTTAACTGGTATCAAATTCTGTTCTCCCTGCAGATCCCTATTAAATCGTGATGAAACTCTCCCTTAGCCACACCTCTAGGGTAGCAACTTTTTTAACTTTTAATTCAAAATCTTAAGGAATTTTTTGTTACTTTCTAAATAATTTCAATTTTCTCACATTCCTATTGAAACACCTTTTTTACATCTCAGTGTTTCTCTGCTTTAGAGTGTGTAGCTCTTGAGCTGTCAGTCTGCACTCAGTCTTTCATTTTTGAATGTCTGATACATGCAAATGGGTATGAAAATTCTGCCCCTAGCTGCACCTTCACTGCTAAAGAAAGATAGGCACAATTCATTGCTATTATCAGAAACTTCAAGATGTTGGAAACCTGCATCAGCATCTGAGGTATTTAAAGATTTGCTCTCTCTGTGGTTTTGGTCATAGGTCTACAACAGTATTTGGGAAGATATAATCTTGCTATACTCTTTTGAAATCAGGCAAAGAGGGAACTAAAGGAAGGAAGATGGAGAAAAAACAGTTTATAGAAGGGAAGTGAGTTTCATACTGTGATTAAAGGTTGGCAAAACATAATGGAGATCATGATACCATCTGTTCTCTGTCTCCATTTGATTACATCTTCTTGGGATTAGTGAAAGCTTGATATCCTGGCGGACTTGGGGACAGCACTAGATGGTAGAATAGTAACTTTGATGGTAAGTTTTGCTCCTTTTGGTCCTGATCTTTCCCCTTTTTAGTGTCAGATTAAGGACTGAAAACCCAGGGAAAAGGGATGAAAAAGCTCACTTCCTCAATATTTTGCTCACACATAAAACTTCATCTCTGCCCTCCTTATGTCTCTGTACTAACTTGTAACCTTGTCCCCTGTGCAGATTGACTGGAGTGCTGGACTGAAGTCATCTGTTAGGGGACAGGGCTGGTTCAAATTCTTTACTTTAAGGCTTCTTGCCTTTAAGAAAATGCTATACAACAGAAAACAGTAGTCTTTTAGCAGATTGATTTATGTGAAACTTAGGCCATGAGGTTACTCTGATAGTTATTGTTCTGATTCTCATCTTGAGCCCAAGAGCTGCCTTTTCACAGATGGTTTTCTACCTAGTGAGTCCCATGGTGTTTCATTTGTTACCTTAGCTGTTTCACCATGTATTGTCCTAGTTTCTATTCTGATTTTTTTCTCTGTGACATTTCATTATTTACCACTCCATTTTTTAGTCATCTGTAGTCTTACAGGAAAAACTTATGGGTGGCATTTTATTTATAGGCAAAATTTTTAAATAATAGTTGTTTATTAAGCA
Source organism: Calyptomena viridis (assembly GCA_013390005.1). Taxonomy (NCBI): domain Eukaryota; kingdom Metazoa; phylum Chordata; class Aves; order Passeriformes; family Eurylaimidae; genus Calyptomena; species Calyptomena viridis. The sequence goes on from WEIV01020249.1 coordinate 220,791, forward strand.
ATCTCTTTGGCATTCACATTTGAAATTTAATCTCTTAACAACATTAATCTAACAGTTAAAATTTTGAGACCTCTACAGTTGGATGGATTTTAATTGATTTATTGCCAGTCACATAATCTTTGATATAATCCTGATTTCTAGCTATATTCAGCTATTCTTTCAGGCTAGAATAAAGTTTATATTTGGTACAGCAAAAGGAAAGCAGGCTTATGTCAAGGGCTTCTAAACACTCTCCATCAAAGAGTGTAAGTGGCTAGAACTGTTGTTTCCTTTAAATGGCAAACCCAAGAAACTGTAATAAATACAGATTACCTAAATAAATCAAAGTCAGGATGCTTCTGTTGAAGTGTAAATCTGCTGTCATAAAAATCTTTATAAAGTTAACTAATTTCCATAAGCAGGTTTTATATTGGATTATGATTTATTCATCTAATGTTGCTCCAGAAATCTTAGCTAGTTGCAAAAACAGATATCTTGAATAAAAATATATTTTTTTAAATTTCTGTGCAAAAGGGTGATATCTTTCTCCAGGGTTGTTATGAGAATAAATGTTTTGTTTCTATTATGCTTTTGTTTCAGAAAAAAAATAGAGGTAAGTTTCACCCTCCTATTTATGAAATCCTTGTCAGTTCACTCTGCAAACCTCATAAGTCTCCCATGCAGTCTCCAGTGGCTGAGCCAGTCTTCTGGAGTGTCATCAAGTAATTACACAGGTCTTGAACTCTTGATCTTTGCTGTCATCTTTAAAAAAATGGATGATCTGGGCACACTTTCATTTTATAAGCACGACTCTCCTGGCTTGTGCCATCTCCCAGTCTTCTGGCTGCCTGTCTCCCACCAGCACCTTCCCTGATACACAAAACCCACTTGTGATTTTCAGTAACAAGGAGGGCTGCTGGACTCCCTGAAATCTGTAATATGTTCATGTCCTTTTGAGCTCAGTCTACTCATCTCTGTGGTCCATGGATCATTAGCTGTCATAAATACATGTGTGCAATTGTTTCACCCCTCCAAAGTGTGAGAGGGACCTTTTATATGTTCTGTAAAACATCCAGTTAAAATTGTGTTCGTGTAAGACTATCAGACTGAATGAGAACTGCTCCTTCCTTTCAATCCTGAAAAGAATAATATTGTATAAAATAAGAGGCAGGTAAATGTTTGGGTTTGCTGCTTGAAACTGGTTTTAACTCTGCAAGTCCATGTCATTCTTAGTGAGTGACAGTGGGAAGGACAGAGAAGTATGCTGAAATGAAAACACTGAAAGTGCAACTAATAGTTGTGCTTAGGAAAAAATCATGGTTGCAGGCTTGAGCTGTCTCTGCAATTGCCTGTGATAAAAGAATAAAGGGCAAGCATTCTTCTGTTTGGATTTTTGTTGACTCTATTATTCTAGTGTTGACAGTGTATGTTGTAATCCTTTTAGTAGACTTCTGACTAAATATTTGCATAAAGCTTTTACAGTCCATAAGTGGAGACAAGAATGAGTTAATCAGGATATTTCATCCCTTGGTAAAGCACTATGTGTACTTGAAAAGGAATAGGAGGAATACTGGTGACATTAAGTTTTCATGATTTTGAAAAGAGGGAAGGAAAATTCAAGACTTTAGTGAAAGCAATAAATACTCTGCCAGGTGTCATCCTGATACTTATTCAATAAACTGCAAACAACAGCTTAAAGGCAGAGGCTGGAACGTTAGTCAGAGCTGTTTGCAGGCAAAATACCCTTCTAATGTTTCCAGGTGGCCGAAAACAAAAGTAGAGGTATATCCAGAGGTCCACTTCTTCAGGATGAGATAAGGCACTTTTTCTTAAAACCACAAGTTTGTCTTCTCAGAGAACCATTTGGGAAAGTGGCACCCAGTTATGACAGACAATGGAACAAAGTAACTGCCTTTACTATTAAAGTACAAGCAATACATGGAGGATGATATGAGTATTTGTGGTCACTGACTTGTGCAGTGTAACCTGTACTTCAGCTGAGGTAATTGTGTCAATGAGCACTCAACTGCTTATAAAAAATTCTATGCTGCTGCAGATAATGTTATGACCATGCCATGAATATGGCAGGACATCAATAGCAGTTGCTGAAACAAAACTTCAAATAGGAAGAGCCTGAGGCTATATACACTCATTGTTATGGTTCTCTTTCAAATTTGGTATTTCAAAAAGTTATTGCAAGTATTTTCCAAAGTGAGGCCCTTGACCAGTTGGCATCTGGCAGTGCAGCACTCCTACAACACAATCCAGCTCCTTAATTGTCACAGGAATGCTTTAGACTGCTGTGTCTTAACTCAAATAAGTGAGTAACCTCTCTTCTGAAATGTCAGGTCCAGAAAATATTTCATGATGAAACATTTCATTTCCATAGAAAGTCTAGATACGTTGTCAATGTAGAATCACAGAATCAATTAGGTTGGAAAAGACCTTTGAGATGATCAAGTCCAACCTTTGACCTAACACCACCTGGTGAACTAGACCACAGCATTCAGTGCCACATCTAGTCTCCTCTTCAATACCTCCAGGGACAGTGATTCCACCACTTCCCTGGGTAGCCCATTCCAATGCCCAATCACTCTGTCTGTAAAGAATTTCTTACCTCCTCTATCACAGTTGAAGACTGTGCCATCTTGTCCTACTGATGGTTGCCTGGGAGAAGAGACCAACAACCACCTGGCTACAACCTCCTTTCAGATAATTGTAGAGAGTGATAAGGTCACCTCTGAGCCTCCTCTACTCCAGGCTAAACAACCCCAGCTCCCTCAGCTGCTCTTCATAGGACTTGTGCTCCAGTTCCTTCACCATCCTTGTTGCCCTTCTTTGGACATCTTCCAGCACCTC
>WEIV01020249.1:224118-235351 GCA_013390005.1 Calyptomena viridis
CTCTCTCTAATTTTCTTTCTGCATACCATAACATCCTTAAACACTTCCTGAGTTGCCCGTCCTTTTTTCCAAAGGTGATAAACCCTCTTTTTTTCCATGAGTTCCTGCAGAAGCTCCCTGTCCAATCAGCCTGGTCATCTTCCCTGCCTGCTCACCTTTTGACACCTAGGGATAACCTACTCCTGCGCTCAAGATTTCTTTCTTGAAGTATGTCCATCTTTCACAGACCTGCTTGTTTTTTATGGGCTGTTTCCCAAGGTACTCTCTGAATCAGCCTCCTGAATAGGCTGGATTCTGCCCTCCAGAATTCCAAGGTAGAGGTTTTGTTGGTGACCCTCCTTGTTTCATTGAGTATTGAAATCTCCAACATTTTGTGGTTACTGTACCCCAAGATGGCCTCCAACCACTACATCTCCCACCAAACCTTCTCTGTTTGTAAACAGCAGGTCTAGCAGGGTCCCACCTCTGGTAGGCTCGTACATCAGCTGTGACAGGGAGCTGTCCTCTTTATACTCCAATGTAGCAGTCTTGCGGTGAAATGAGTAAAGCAACTCACTTGAGGTGATGCATAGAGGCAGCTAGGTAAGGGCAGAGGAGCCATCTGAAAGCTTGTGTCAGGCATTTTGAGATTTGCTTGCTTGTGTCACAGATTTTCCGACACTTTGGAAAACTAAGTATGGGATTTTTCATGTAGTTGCTTCTTGTTTCAAAGGTAATATCCAGGTCTATATGGAAAGGTTTATTGACTACTTGCTTTCTGTTACGTGATGGAAATGGAAGCTAAGTGGTACATATGAAATTGCTTGAGAACTGCCATAGATTAAAAATTTGTCAGACTTTTTTCTTCTTAACTTAAGGTTCTGAGTCACCTGGATCTTCATAATAGGAAGACTGGATAGCTTGTTGCTATGGAGCATAAATGTATTTGTTTTTGATTATTTCTTGGGGAAAAAAAATGCTTTATAGAAATGATTTAAAAGAAAATAAATGAAATATGACCAGTTTTCCTGGTTTGAGTGCTATGAAAAAAACCCCAAGTGATATTTGCAGAGTCACACTCAACTTAGAATGTGATGTTTTTCTGTTTGTTTGCTGCTCAATGGGACAGTATGAAGTTTTTGATGTTATGTAGACAATATTGAAGTGAAGGAAAAAGTTTTTCTGCACTGTATCCTTTTGTGAATTGAATAGTAACACTGCTGTGATAGAGCATTGTATAAAATGCAAAATATTATAAAAAAAATTAATGCTACCTACAAGATTCTGCTTCTAATAAAAATATGTAGAGACAGAGTTGGTGGAATTTCTCAGTATCTTTCACGATATCATTACAGAATTTATATAAAATGTCTATTTATTTAATCATTATGCCTTTCTGGGGTTTCGTCTCTTAGGTCCCTTATATTCATACTTGTAGCATCTGGCTCAGTATTATTTGTCTTTTATGATCTATGTCACCTTCTTGGTCTGTCAGTGCTAACTGGAGATTTGGTGATTTTGCTGTGCTTAAATAGAGGCAAACGGTTTTCATATTCAAAGGATGTTGACTAAGTTGTGAGCTAAGCAATTTTAGAGAGGACACGTGGGCTTACACTGAGAGTGAGTGGAACAAGGTGAATTCTGTCTTGCAGTACAGGCTATGACTAACAGTGATCTCTAGGAACAAGCTTGAAACAGATGTGAGTATTGGGGACTTTTGAAAACTTTTTGAAATTGTTATATTGTTATATAGCTTTTTGTGGTTGGATAGTATTCTGGTTGACTGTAGTTACCATGCTTTTCCTAAAGCTTCAGTCTCTTTCTATGGAGAGGAACAATGACGCATTTGCCATGAAGTTTTCCCTGGATATGGAGAGGAAGCCCTTACTTTAGTACTTGTTAGGAGACACAATTTTAGAAGGGGAGTTATGCCATACATCTGACTGTGTACAGTATATAGATGAATGGGCTCTATTGTGTTGGCAGCATTATGCAAATGAGTCTTGCTTCTGGAGAGATAAATAAATTATATCAAGGCAGACGAAATGGAAACAACCGGTATTATATCAACACCCTCTCTTGTTGGAAGAGATGAATATTAACTCTGCCTCTTGCAGTGAACAACAAGCAACCTTTCTGCTAATTGTAAATTACCTTTGTACTGTGTCTCTGATGAGTTCACCTGGAGAGAAAGGAGATCTGTTCTCCAGCTGGCATGTGCATTGGCTGGAACGCTTGAGGCAACAGATGATGGACCAGTAGTAGCACTCTGGGCACATGTCAGAGGAGCCACTGGGCATCCCAGTTTGTGGCACAGCTCGCCGAAGAGTGAGGACTGGGTCTCTCAGGCACAGCTGGGTGTTGGTGCCAAGAGAGTGTCACCACTCTCCTATGGAAATATATGCAGGGAATCTTTTTGCTTTAAGGCATAAGAAGCACTGATGTAGTGGAAGGAGACTAAATACTCCTTTCCAGTCTCTGAACAAGAGAATAAACAATACAATTTTATCTATGAAGAAATGACATTTCTTTATCCAGCTCTATCCCAATGTTTTTTTTTCACTGCATTATTAGTTTTGAGAAGGAAAGCAGCTGGAATAGGTGCTGATTTCTAGAAGGCTGAAAATACAAAAAAAGTGTTGGATTAGCTGTGTTTAGTTGGTGCCAGAAGGAGAGGGGTTTATTCTAGTTCTTGCCTCTTAAATAAAAAGTGACTACTTAGTTTGCTCTTTTTTTTTTTTAAGCCATTAAACTGTAGATGTAATAGAATTCAGCAAAATTACCCTCTGTAGAGCCAGATAGCCTCGATATAATGAAATATAGATCTATTATCTTTACACCAAATGGGACAATCACATAACAGAACTGATCCTCTGTGTGCAGTAGTAAATAAGATGAGCAGCATATATTAGCTGCTGAGAAGGAAAAGAGTGTGGAAAAGGAAATTTTGACACTTTGCTTTTAATCCTGTGGTATACTTTATATTTCTCCAGAGGCATTTGCCATCTCCGCTTCTGGAACTATTGCTTTTTAAAGAGAGGAACCATCCAGCTAATAGTTTTTAACTAATCATCTTTGACTTTCAGGCCTCAAGATTGTTTCTCTCAATATTTTTAAAAATCTGTTATATTGTTTTTAAAACATATATAGAACTTTGTTTAATTGACTTGTGCCTCTGAATTACACTTCTTTCTCATCTCATATCTAATGTTTTTGGTAGATGAAGACTCAGCATAACACATGACTATGGGTGACTGAGAGCTAGGTAATGTGACAATGAATCAGTCACCTCTTTGCTTTTCTTCCCCTGCCTTCCAGGTCAGCAGTGAACAAATTCACAATAATTTCTCTGCTGGCTTGAGGAGAACTGGTATACTCCTGTTACCATGGTCATACACAATACACATGGATTCCTTAGTGAAGCTCTTTTCTGCCAAACTGTTCTCAAAACTGCCTACTTGTAACAATGAAGTTCAAGAGAAATATCACGGGTTTGATTCCAAATTTTTATTTCTTCGGGTGCCTTTTAAAAGTAAAGGGTGAACATTATAGAAACTGCAATTTTGCATGACACATTGAATGCATAGTCTGGAGCCTTAGCAAGCAAGAGGGCATCTGGTACTAGGTACCTTCTGAGACAGGTGGAAAGTCATCTGTACCAAAACAACAAATGAATCAAGCCCAAGAGAAATAGTTCCTCAGAGTTCCAATGGGAACTATTTAACTTCAGCCTTGAAGTGTAAAAGCTGCTTTCTCTTCCTGTGATCACCTGCTTAGTACAGAATGTTTTAGCTTTTGTGGTTCAGATCAGTAATACCAAATGCTGTTGCAAGCCTTGCTCTATTATAACTGTCAGGAAAAGTTTGCAGTAATGAGTTGCTTAACTGAGAATGATATGTGAGCAGTACCAAAAACAAAATCAACAGGAGGCGAGAAGTGTTTGCTTCTGCTTTGCTGAAAATACTGATGAGGAATGTGATTGTTAGTGAAACAACAGCATCGGTCAGAAGGGTTGAAAAGAAACATACCTGTTACAGCATGTTTGGAACTGATGGATAAACACTTAACTTTTGGGGCTAGTTTTACTACTACTAAATTAGCTTGGATATTGTAAACAGTCCTTCACTATAACCTAAAATCATCTGTTCCTTGGAGCTATTGCACTAAGTGCAAAATTAAATACACCAAAACAGATAAAGGAATGCTGGCATTCATAAGTAATGTATTGTGCAGTTCTTATATGGCACCAATGGCAAAATTCCTACAACAAAACTTTGGTGCCTCTGAACTGACTGTTATCTCTGAGGGAAATAATTGTGATTATTTGCTACTTTCGGAGTGTAGCAAATCATTTGCCTTCTTGGATGGCTTCTCCTCAGACCCTGCTTTAGCCCAGGCTCGCTCGCAGCCACCTTTGAGGGCCTCGGGGCAGATGTCTGAGCACCAGAGCACCAAACGTCTCTCCGCAGAAGAGCTCGGGCACTCCGGCGACTCTGGAGCCACTAGTTAGGTGGTACGCCCTGCCACACACCTCGCAAGAGGCTTCTTGAGTGTGGCCAGTTCACTCTTACCCAATCAGCACTCCAGGATGAAGGACCTGTAGCCACTGCTTGCTAAAGGAAGCAGAAAATGTCTCTCTGAGTAGATGAAGCAGAGTTCAGTTTACTGGGGGTTTGGTCCCAATGGGAGCTTACTGCAGAGAGCCCCCAGGACTCTCGGGCTCGACCTTTTCTAGGGGGTGTAATTGAGGGGAGGGGAAAGGTAAAGGACCAACTAGGGACAAGGGAAGGTGGGATCTGGAGGTAACAGACAGGGGCAGAAGCCAGAGGCCTTCTACTCAACCCTATCCAGAACCGAGTAACTTTGGATTGATAGGGGAAGGACTAGAAGAAGGGGGGAGCTGGGATACAAGTATGGAATAGGGGAGGAGGGGTCCGAGGAGGGGATACAACTGAGGGAAGGGATAACAATTTCAGGAGTAACCAAGTGGGAAAGGGTGGGGAGAGACTAGAGCAGTCTATTTACAGATAGTATATATAAAAGTTAACAAAACTATACACCAAACCCTTATAAATGTATAAAACCATACGAAGCACCGTCACAGTTATTTAGTGCAGGAGACTTAGATTTAAAGACTGCAGTAGCCATGAGGACTGTATGAAGTATGTGGGAGTAGGAAGCATGTGTCTTATTACTCACGGCATGCACACAAGATCTTTAGACTATCAGGCCCATGCTTTGTATTAAATGTTTTGACTGTTCATTGGGTGTGTGTCAGTAGAAAGTGATTCACACCCTCTAATTCATGTTTTGCATCAGAAGTAAAGATAGTGCTCTACAGGAACCTGTAACTTTATCTCTCTGCAGAAATACCATCATGCTTCAAGTTTCCCTTAAATCCTCGGGTTGGTCCTATTTAGAGTTGTGGTTTTCCTTGCCTGCTGTTTCAAGGGTAGTAGAGTGCCTTAGTTGTCTGTCACCTTCTTGCAGTACTGCCAAATTGCACTTTAGTGTTTGGAAAGGTGCAACCCTCCTTCCTTCCTGACTCCCTCCACCTCCAAAAAAAAAAAAAGAAAAATGAGCAAAGGAGGAAATACTGAGTAATGGAGGACTCTAGATCTAGAGGAGGGAAGGACACATCCTTCCCTAACTGACTTAGCTCCCAGCAATGGTTACATAGCTCCTAAAAAAAGGCATGAGCTTCAGAGCAAAAATCTTCCACAACTGTCACTGCAGGAAAGCTAAGTTACTGTTAATTAAACAGACACCTACACAAGGTGTCCTGTTACAGTAAGCCAGGACACCATGGAATCATAGAATGGTTTGGGTAGGAAGGGACACTGAAGATCATTTCATTGCAAACCCCTGCCATGGCAGGAATGCCAGCCACTGGATCAGGTTGCTCAGGAACCCATCCAACCCTCCTTGTCTGCAAAACAATGTTGAGCTCATGGGTTTCACAGCATTCAGGGGACATGGTTTTTGACTCCAGTGCTGACAGCTTTTTTTGGCCCTTATGTACTAACTAAACAGCTGAGCAGGAGGCAGTCTAGTCTGCTCTGTGTATGTATGAGGAGCAAACTACTGAATAACAATAAGTCCTAGTGGTGCTACAAGAAGTTGAAGTGAAAATGATTGCATTTCTCTTTTATGTTTAGAATAGATCTGTAGCAGTAAGACAAGTAAGACAATGCTTCTACTCTGAGATGGAGAAGTCTTGTCTGTGGTGGAGCAGCTAGCTAGGTTGCTGATATGTTGGTTTTTTTGTAGGTTGGTTTGTTTTTCTCCCTCACTGGTCTGACTCAACTTTATTGGAAGAGCTGAAAAATTCTGCCAAAAGCAAACAGTAGAGTAAACAACAGCTGCAAATTCTTCCTTCTCTTCTTGTCTCTGTTCATGGAATAAAACTAGGCAGACCCTGATGACTCTTAAGACCCTATTTTATTTTCTCTCTGACTGTCTTGCCCTTCTGAGAGCCTTGGAAGGACTTCATCAGAGGTTTGACAAAATAAGGCTGTGCTTGTGCTGTGGTCACATACAGGTCACTGAGCACCCTTTGCCCTGCTTCCATGATAATCTTGACTGGAGGTCCCCTGAAGCATTGTACTACTCTATCTTTGCTTGCCTAAGTTTTCCAATGGAAACTAGATGTTCTGGGCAGCAGGTAAGCACCTTTTGACAGGTAACGAATACCCCCCTGAGTCCCTTGCTGTTTGCAGTGGGAACTTCTATCCTTTTCTTCAAAAAACATTGTCTCCTGCAATATAGATTATTGATTTTGGAGACAAAGAATAATAAACAGCTTAGTAAGGATAGAATTAGAGATCAAAACAAATTGCTTGGGCATTTTGCCAGAATGGGAAGCTAAATAGATTATAGCTATAACATTATTAGTTAGTGTCAAATCTACTTTTTTGCCATATGGATCACACTACTTTTCTCCTTTGCTTCTCTCTGTCATTAGCTCTCAATTTCCTTTTCCTTTTCTGATGTTTGCAAATGATTGTGTTACTCTGAAAAGATTAAAAATGGCTTCATCACATTAAAACAAAATTCTATGAATCCTCTTGACTTTAATAGTGGTGAAATCTAAATACAGAAAGTTGCTTTAATTGGCAGGTAAAAATTGTTGAGTTCAAATAATCTTTATCTGATGGAGGAAAGATCAGTAAAGTGGTCCCAATTAATTGTGTGGTTCCTTTCACTGTATCACCAAGGTAGTGCTGTAATTATATCTTAATTAGCATTTTATGCTCTACAGAAACACGCAGAAGTGTGTTCGAATACCTTATTTTTAATTTTGTTTTTAACAATGTCCTACAGAAAAAACCACATAAGTGTAGTAGAGGAATTCAAAGTAAGGCAATCTAAATTTGTTGAAACGTTAGGAATTGTGTTTTTGGCATTGGAGAAACTTGAATGATTTCTGTCCCTGTTTTTCAACCTGCTTAATTGTGTGATGTAATAGCAATTGAGCTCAATGCTAGAAAATTGTATTTATAGCACATAAATAAAATAAAAAATGAAAATAAAGGCAAAAAAACCCAAACAAATTTTTGTAATAGTTTAAAGGAGCAAAATTTAGACAAAATTGCCAAAACTTTGATTTTGAAGAATATGCACAGAAAGAGGCATCCTTTACTCGCCAGGATGAATTTTCTGTTGGAACTTGACATCATTTGTGAATGTTACTGGATAATCCTTTTACAGCTGCTCTTCCATAGAAAGTTAGATATTAAGTTCTCCTCTTTACCTTTTCCATCATCAGTTTTAACCTACATAACAGAGACAAGATTTTCAAGTGTAAAGGGAACACAATCAAGTTATCACAAAGTTGGTAGACATGCAGCTGTTCTTGTTGCAAAATAGTTTTTTATCATTTTTGTAAAACAAATATATAGATGTAATTCTGTGGAACAGAAGGGAAGACAGAAAAAACACATGCAATCACAGGATTTTTGTGTGCAGATATATACAGTCTCATTATATTAAAATATTAGACACTAAAATATGCACCACCAATAACTTCATTTCTATGCACAGTCTATGCACTCATTATGAAAATTAGCAGATTTGATTTTTATGAACCCTTCCATCAAGAAGTTAAAGATCAGAAATTTTGACATGCTGATATACAAAAAATTATCATCTTTATTCCAAGAGAAAAGTCATACCTTGCTAAATTTTGAAATGTTCATGGGAGCAGCAGCTTCTGTGAGGTGAGATATAAGATAAGTCGCAAGGCAGTTAATTGCAAGGGACAGGGAATATTTCTGAAAGAGTGAGAGTGCTGCATGGAAATAGATAACCATGATATAAAGTTATGATATTTGGCAATACTGTGCAACACAAATTGGGGTTTGGAATGATTCCAGGGAGCTTTCCCAAACCTTTAGGGAGCTTATATTAACTATGTGACAGAGAAGTACATCACAGATAGAGGAAACCAGAACAAATTAAGACCATGGAGGGAGGATGTTATGCTTCTGTTCACTTTATGCAATGTTTTAAATTCTGCTGTGGTATTTGAGGGTTGGAACTAAGAACCTGGACTTATCTAGGAGTGTTATATATTTGTAAGTTTTCTATATGAATATAGTAAATATTTTTTTTAATAGTAAATAGGTTGCTGATGGGAAATGCAGATTGTGCAGAAATTTGTCATATTGGTAAAAAAATATGTTTATAAACAACATTCAGGTAGGGGATTCAAATGACTTTCAAACTGCCTTCTTTTACTCTATTTTTGAGAATGGCTTAGTTAGATTTATCTCCATATGTAAAATACTATCTAACTTCACACTGAAGCATTATCTTTTTACATTAGTTTAGCAGACTTTAAAACTGGATTTGTGGTCATAAATACACCAGCGCATCAATAACATTAGAAGGACTTCTTGATCTGGAAAGATCAGTCAGTGTGGAGACTGAACTTTATCTATGCTTCAAGAATCTTTTTCTGCCCATTTACTTCATTCATTGGCACTTTGAAACATTATCAGCTTGAATAAATGTGCAAATTCCTGTTCCACCTAGGAATTTTTTTTCTACCTCCTCCCACAAATGTTGAGAGACCATGTTAGAACGACATGAAGGTTTCTCACACNTGTTAGAATGACATGAAGGTTTCTCACACTTTGTCTTGTTTAGCTTAATCAAAAGCTTTCAGTACTGCTATGTGAGACAGCACTTGGTTGCCCTTCCACATCAGAGCTTGGTCATATGAAAGCCTGCATGATTCTCCATGCTTCCATGGCTTGCCCTAAAAATACAAAAGAAACATGTATTATGTAATACCTGTCTTCTCTCCAGCAAAATAAGTGTTAATCAAAAGCTGCAAAGAACGCCTTAAGTCAAAAGAAATTACAAGCTTTTAAGACTTTTGGTTTAATTAAAAGAAAAAAAACAAAACAAAGGCAACATGGGAAATGCATGTCCAATGTAAAGGTAAGGGAAATAATTATATNCTACAAGCATCTTTTTCTGCCCATTTACTTCATTCATTGGCACTTTGAAACATTATCAGCTTGAATAAATGTGCAAATTCCTGTTCCACCTAGGAATTTTTTTTCTACCTCCTCCCACAAATGTTGAGAGACCATGTTAGAACGACATGAAGGTTTCTCACACTTTGTCTTGTTTAGCTTAATCAAAAGCTTTCAGTACTGCTATGGGAGACAGCACTTGGTTGCCCTTCCACCTCAGAGCTTGGTCATATGAAAGCCTGCATGATTCTCCATGCTTCCATGGCTTGCCCTAAAAATACAAAAGAAACATGTATTATGTAATACCTGTCTTCTCTCCAGCAAAATAAGTGTTAATTAAAAGCTGCAAAGAACGCCTTAAGTCAAAAGAAATTACAAGCTTTTAAGACTTTTGGTTTAATTAAAAGAAAAAAAACAAAACAAAGGCAACATGGGAAATGCATGTCCAATGTAAAGGTAAGGGAAATAATTATATTTTTTTCTATTTCAATACACTTGAGTCCATCAGTGTAAGTGAATGTACATAATTGCTGCTCAGCTGCTCTGATTGCTCATTACGCAACAGACTGTTACAAGGAGAAGAGATCATTTGGCTGTCAAGATTTTAGTCACAGTCATTAGTATTCACCTTTATCTTGATAGAGAATAAGGTGTTTTACAGTAAGCTGCTAGTGATACATTATATGCACTATTGCATTTCCTAAACAGGGAATTGATTAAAACTGCTATTGTCTTGTACCCTTCCTGATGTCTGTAGACACTGTTTCACTGCGTAATATTTTTTATTATTCATCCTTTCTTACACACTTAGATATGCACAAACACAACACAATGGAAAGGTCACAAGTACTACGTCAGAGAAAGAACTGAGACATGAGATAAATCCCAGATGTTTACTTCAGATGCATTTTGGTAACATAATTTTGTAGTGACTGCCCAGTGTTAGAACTATACAACTAAGAATTCAGACTCTGTATAATGCAACTGTATAGAAGAAAGGCAAATTTTTTTTTACTTTGGTGCTATGTGAATGTTTCTGGTTCTTACCAGGTGTTCTGTTTCTGGTTCTAGTTCCTCATCAGTGTAAAGGTCCCATACACATGTACGAGTAACACTGTTCACAGGCCTGGGATTTCTTTTGGGTGGAAATAACTGTCCTGCACTTGAGTGCTCATCCAGAGCTCATTGATACCAGATGGTGATATCAACTGTGCTCAAACACCCTTCATCTGTAATTTCAGAAAAGAGTTTTCTTGGTATAACCTAATACAGCTCTGGTGGCTCAAAATTTTCATTGAGTCTGAAGCATTAAAATTAAAATCTGTATTTTTCCATATTTGGAAATTTAATTCTTGAGTACTTTTAAAAATTTCAAAGGAGTAAAGTCCTGTATTAATTTCAGATCAGCACTGTGAACAGGGTGGTGCATTNACAAATGTAAATACATTTAGAAATCATAATTTAGTACTGTACTGCACTGCACCAAAACCTGCTGTTGAATCCTTGTCTTCAGAAAGTACTAATCACTTTACCCAGTGAACTGGGCTCTCAAAGCTGCTCAACAAAGTGTGCTGCATTACATTTGGGCTGATTTTTGGAATTCTTCTTTTTTTCTGATTACTGGAATGAAGAGAATAATGATATTATCTAACAGTATTGACGCAGACATACACATGCGAAATACATCTGTTATTACTGAGGCTGTTGCAGTGAACAATGACATGCTTAGAAGTTATGGAGGAGAACACCTGATGGTGTGACAGGAGTAA
>WEIV01020250.1:7188-46778 GCA_013390005.1 Calyptomena viridis
GATTTTATGTTTTAGGAATTGATTTATGCTCTCACTGTCTGAACTATTATTACTATTGCCACTATAGAAGGATGCATTTAACTTATTAAAAAAACTCCCAAACAATAAAATAAGAATTGCTTTAGCTTTCTGTCTGTATCTAGTTTAATTCAATTTATTCTTCCATGGAAATACTTTTCTGTAACCTGAAGACATGTTTGAAATAATCTGCAATTACAGCAGAATGTATGGTCCTGTGACATGTCATTTTACTGGACTTAGATACCTCTTAGTCTGATTTTGCTTAAACTTCTTTTAAATTAAAGCCCATGAATAACACTTATTTTCAAACAGAATGTCAAAGTGTTGTATTCTAATAACTTTTCACCCTGCTTGGCTGCAAATAAGAAGACTACTATTGAGGAGTAAAGTTTAAATATTCCTTCTGATATAACTAGGTGGAAGTATCATGGTTTTAATTTAAAAAAGTGTGATGACTTGGGACTGGTTCTTTGACATGCTGATGTGTGGTGGTCTGCCAGTGAAATCCCTGTGTTTAATGAAGGCAAGCACTGTGGAGAACATAAGGAAACCTAAAAGAAATAGAACTGCACGATATAGAATGAGATACCGCACCCTAGATATTGTTGCTGAGAACTGTAATTATTAGTTAATAATTAGTTAATAATATTGTTTTGAGGAGACATAGTGGGAAACTAATGAGCTAGTCTGTAAAGTATATAAAGCTTGTTGTAATACTCAATAGATTGTCTTCGATCCTGGATTGTCATCGATCCTGATCAGAGTCTGTGCCTCAAATGTCGCACTGATGATTGCCAACCCTTGCAGTCAATGCAAGTGGGAGGCTTTAGACCCTGGCAGAAGATGGCCTGTGTTTTTCCTGTGTGCCTGTGACCTCTTTGTAGGGAGGCAGACTCATGATTGATCCTGTAGTGTCAAGATAAACCATATTTCCAAATCGATTATGAAGTCTTAGGTATGAAACAAACAACTTTAAATTACCTACATATATTACCTCTTTGTCCTGGCTCTGGTATTGACTGGGTAGACTTCCCAGTGAAGCAATGGAAGTTTAAAATTGGTGAAGAAGTGCAATGAACAAGAATGAGGGAAAGTATTGAAGCTAGACAGGTGTTTATTTTTATTTTAATTATGAGTTTTGAACTAGTCTGTGTTCTTTCTAGTCTTTCTAGTCCTCAGCTATAAGCTTATTGAAGTGCACTTAAAAATGTAGGTCTGAGAGCACAGTTTTTGAAAAGTGGTGCAACAGGCACAGTGGTGGGGACAAGCAGGCTTAACTTGCTGAGCTGTAGTTCTTGCTTTTCTTCCCCAGTGGTATCCATTCCCTTTATCTCTGTCCTTCATAAACAGAGGTGCAGTAGCAAAAGAGAAGATTTTTATTTTTTGCCTTTGGTCTTTAATCCCTTTTGCCTTACGGGAAAAAGAGGAGAGAGCTGTCTTCATTTTCATTTTTCTGAAAGAAAATAAAACTTTCTCAGGAACCCAAGAGACAAGAAGATTCATCTGGGTTACAGAATAAGAAATGTACTGGATAAAACAGCTGTCAGAACAGAGTGAAATAGTCTTGTTTTTATTTTCCTGACATATTTGTGCAGAACTGTAGGGCTTGGTACTGTTTTTTGAGGGGTTTTATTATCCTTTTTTAACACCCAAAGTTAATGCAAAAAATATCACATGTCTTCTTTTGCATTTCTTTCTTGGTTGTCATCTGGAAAAATTTCAACAGAAATCTGGAAGGAGGTGCCTACGACTTCTTCTAATAAGGTACTATGGCTGTATTCCCAGAATTTTGTCTCTTAATACAAAACAACAACAAAGAAAACATATTTTATAATCTTCTTCCCTTGAATATCAGCACAATATCATGTAGGAAGCGAGAACTTTAGAAATTCTATTTTGTTTCATCCTGAGTTCTTAAAAAAATTAAGAACAATACAAGCCTGGGTGTAGGGAGTCAAACCAAGGAATTAGGCTGAGTTGTTTAAAACTAATGTCTAGAGTTACTTGAGATATTCTTCATGTCCATATCCAAGATATTTGCATAACACTCAGGCATCCAGATACAGCTGTCCAGGACTTTTAAGATACTGCATCTACCTCGGATGGCAACTGGAGTCCAAGAAAAATATGCCATGTCTAATACATGCCTAATATGACACCAGATGTTTACCTCAGAAACACAAGACAATGTTCAGGTTGTGCTTTTGTTCCATGTTTGCTTGGACTTCAAGGCATATAAATACCCCGTAAAATAGTGGTTTTGCTGCCTTTCACATTTGAACACCTTGAAGTAGGGCTACAAAAAACTGCATTCCCGTTGGTAGTCAAAAGTGTGCTACTAAAAAAGACACGACAGACTGTGCAACAAATTTAAGTACTCATTTTTCCTTGTTCTGTTTTTGAGTCTCTTAGAAGCTAGGAAAGTATTGCAAAAGGCAAAACCTAGAAGTAATACAAAAGGAACATAAAATAAGGAACCACTGCATTCTTAAGTGTCTATCCATGTTTCTAATTCTGTTACGTTTCTAAATGAAGTGTGATTTGGTTTTAAACTTGTAAGAAATCTGGGATAAAACAGGAGTATCTCTTCTTTTGGTCCATAATCAGCCTTCAGGACATATGGAGGAGAAAAAGTCTTTCATTCAAGATGAACATGTACCATTCTGACAGGCAAGCTATATTGAAAACCTGATTGTTTATGCAAAAACTCACCATGGCTACTACTGGTAGATCTTTTTACAACATTTAAAAATGTAAGTAGAAACAATGACGAATTTATGATTTTAAATAGAAGAATCCAATCCAGTTCTTAAAGTTCCATCTAGAATATGTACATAGAAGATGATGGTCAAAAAGAAAGCTTACCAGGACATTAGACTGTTTTTATTCTTGAATGCCATTTTCTATATTTTGTTTTTTGGGTCAGCATTCCTATACAAAATTTGTGATGGGAATAAGAATGGAAGTAGTTGTAGGCCTACAGGATGGTGTTGAGTATGGCCTTAATGACCAGTCTGACTGAAAGGCATTGAAGAAATATCTTTGCTTTAACTGACTCGAGTGATAAGGTTTCAAGGAGATAAAGTTTCTGAAGTATGCCTTTAGTTATACCTAACTCTCACTACTGGCTGTGACCTGTGAGAGAAATTCACTTGATTTTAGTGTGTTGAAATTTTAGTGTGCTGAATTTAGCAACTATGATTTCCTGATCTCATTTAGCAAAAGAGTATACATTTATGTAGTGTTTTGTCTCTTTCTGCTTTAATGGTAAGAGCAGTCCTTTTGGCAACAAGGGTCTACCTTCAGAGTTGCCAGTTCTCTTACTGTTATTGTCCCTTGTAAGACTCTACTTTGTTAATGAACCAGCAAAACACTAGGAGCAATAGGCACAAGGAGCTGAGAAACAGTGTCTTATTCTGGTCCCTCAGCTGCTGCCTGTATTTACTTGGTGGCACAGAGAGAGCCAGAAAATTGTTAACTGGCATGCTACAGGAGTTTGCCTCTCACTGAAGGGAGTTCCCCAATACCTACAAAACTATAACAGTTAGCACTTGTGGAAATGAAACAGGTAAGTGTAGCTCTGAGCATCACTGGCTGCTGAAAAGCCTCAGGGCAGGGGAGGCAAACAGAGGGCAGAAAGATGCTTTATCAACAGGAGCACAGAACTTTGCCTTAAGCCAGAAGTTCAGGCCAGTGAAAGCTTTAAAGATTAGGTGGGATGGTGGCCAGAAATCCATGTGGACCAAAAATATTCCATAAAGTTGTTCTCTTTTCACTTCTTACCAAAAGAAACAGTGGTGCACAATTAAGATATTTTGCAATATATACCTTGAAGCCTGGGAGAATGGTTGGTGGCTTTACTGTATTTTTGTAACTGTTTTGCTCATCCTTAATTGACAACAAGATAAATTTGTGGAGAGTAAAAATAAATAACTTCTAATATATATTTATGTTACTGATTTGCAGTAAAAAATATAACTTGAAATTCTAAGCACTGCTGCCTCAATGCTAACTGATATTTGAATTCCATTAATGAAAACATATTTAATCTATATATTTTTAACTTTCTATATTATCCAATAGGCATCAGAGAGTAATTGTTACTATTTAAATTTCAGTGTTGACAGTATTTTCAAACTATCTCTTGGGCTGTATTCATGAAAACTTCAAAGCAAAGAAAACCATGAGATGGTATCAAGCAACCACTCAACAATTTCTTCTATGTGCTTAACCTCTCAAAGCTCTCCTACCTTAAAGAGAAATCACTCCACAGACAATAAGTATGATTTAATACATGCCAGAGCAACTCAGCAGCTGTATCACTGGATACATCGTAAGAAATTTTAAATTCTTTCCACCATGTACTGAATTAACACAAGTGGCTTTTTTTGAGAGGGCAGGAAATCAAGAAATTGTAGAGGACTCGGCTCTACAAATTAGCGCAAAGATATCTCTTATGTGTATACCTAAATTCATTTGTAGTTAACAACCGTAAAATAAGGCAGCCAACTGATGGAGGTTAACCACTGTGATGACCACTGAAAGGACAATGCATCGGGGCACAAGTAATACAAGAGGTTTCTGCAGTGCATTGAATACAATTTCCTAACATCCATGTTGAATCTGACAAGGGAAGATGCTCTGCTGGACCTCCTACCCTCAAACAAGGAAGAACTGGTTGGGAATGTGGAGCTTGGCATTCAGGATCTTGACACAAAGATGGCTTACTCTTAGTGGAAGAAGACCGAGTTAAGTAACATCTTAAAAAAAAATGGACATGTGCAAGTCTGTACAACATTAAAAAAAAAAATAAAGTATGGATTAGAGAAAGGGACAGTAAGGTGGATTGAAAATTAGCTGAACAGTGGAGCTCAAAGTTCTATAATCCAGCAGCACAAAGATGAGCTGGTGACCAGTTCCTAGCAGTGCTATCCAGGAGTCAATACTGTGATGCTTTTGTTCAGTATGTTCAGTAATGATGTGGAAGAGGGGGCAGAACCTACCCTCAGCAAATTCACAGATGATGCAAAACAAGTATGGGTGGCTAATACACCAGGTGGTCATGCTGCCATTCAGAGGCAGCAGTCTAAATAGACTGGAGAACTGGACTGAGAGGAACCTCATGCAGCTCAACAATTCTGCATCTGGAGAAGTATAATGCCCATTGTTGTGGTTTTGAGTAGCCAAATATCTACAGGATTTAAGGCTGAGAGAACAATGCAAGGGACAGATCACAGTGCTGCTTATGTTTACTTGCTGTCCAATGAGTCAGATCCTGGTATCTTTTTTTTCAGAGCTGCTTTCCACTAAACCAGCGTATACTGTTGCATGGGTGTTGTGCCTATGGCAATGCAGCAATGCCAAATGAAAAATAACTCTTTTTCCAGATCACACATAGCAAAAATTTTCACTAAAGTTTATTAATAATTTATTTAGCATTACCTTTTCTGTTTTAGGAGACCAACTCTTTTTTAAAAAGAGCTTTTGTTTTGTTATTAAATTACTGTTTTATGTGAGACTTTTCTGGGCTGCAAATGACAGAGGCAGGTATGGGTTTCCAGGCAGGTGAGTACTAGTTGATGTGTCACACTCTTATGTGATGTGACTGGGTACCTCCCATAGTCAGGTCAGAGTTGGGAGGATTCATGGCTAGGGAATATCTAACCTGAAATGCACTAAATCAAATCTACCTTGTGTCTCAGTTTAGACACAACTATGTAATTTAAATTTGAGGACAGGGGACCACAAGACACAGAAAAAAGATAATCACTCTTTAATTAGATATGTATATATATGTGTATATATATATGTCTACTATATATCTAAACAAAAAAAACACAGACCATAAGAAAAACAATGTCTCAAAAAAACCCCTGAACAACATGCAGGGAACAGAAGAAGAACGCTGTCCCCTGTTGGAGTTGATTAATAAGTCTCTGACCCATTTTGGTGATCATGGGAAGATGGCAGCAGCCACCCCAAATAGAAGTGGCAGTCCAGGACTCCCTTGCGAGCCGATGAAGGGAGAGAGAGAGGAAAAAAATCCCAAGAGCTCTTTGGGTGGAGAAGAGGAGAGAAAAACCTCTCTATATGAAGTCATCCTCCAATGGGGTTGGGCTGGATCCAGGCAAATGGCAGCAGAACTGCTGCAGGCATCCAGAGAGCCAGACTGAGCTGTCTTCCTTGTCCAATGCTGAGCGGGAAGGTTCCAGTGTACCCTGAAGCCCACACACGTCACCCTCNCCCCAAATAGAAGTGGCAGTCCAGGACTCCCTTGCGAGCCGATGAAGGGAGAGAGAGAGGAAAAAAATCCCAAGAGCTCTTTGGGTGGAGAAGAGGAGAGAAAAACCTCTCTATATGAAGTCATCCTCCAATGGGGTTGGGCTGGATCCAGGCAAATGGCAGCAGAACTGCTGCAGGCATCCAGAGAGCCAGACTGAGCTGTCTTCCTTGTCCAATGCTGAGCGGGAAGGTTCCAGTGTACCCTGAAGCCCACACACGTCACCCTCTGTATGACTGTGCACAGCTGCTGCACACTGGCAGTCGTTGCTGTCTCCTCACTGCCTGCCCTGCCTTCACGGAGCACGGGGTGCAGCGCAGACCTGCTGTCAGTATGACAACACTGTCACATGTCAACACGGTAGCACCACACCACATGGTGCCACCACCTGCCCTGCCACCACCCAGGGGACTGGCATGAGCTCCATGCCACAGCTGGACACCTCCCCGGGCCACCTCCTTCTTCTCCCCTGCCAAACCGCCTCCACTGCACCTGCTGCCACAGGGTGCCCCCGGCACAGACATCACCCGGGGGCCCCGGCAGTGCGGGTGGGCGGTGTCCTCCTCAGCGCTTCCTCCTCCCACTCCAGTGGGGCAGCATGGGCTGGGCCAGGTTGAGTTGGTGCTCTGCCTGCCAGCTGGGTTGGGGCAGCAAGAAGCCCCTNTCTCCCCTGCCACCCCGCCTCCACTGCAGCTGCTGCCACAGGGTGCCCCCGGCACAGGCATCACCCGGGCGCCTCGGCAGTGCGGGTGGGCGGTGTCCACAGCGCTTGCTCCTCCCACTCCAGTGGGGCAGCATGGGCTGGGCCAGGCTGAGTTGGTGCTCTGCCTGCCAGCTGGGTTGGGGCAGCAAGAAGCCCCTGTACCACAGTGCTCCAGCCCTTTGCTACACCTGCCTGCTATGGGAGCCCCAGCTCAGGCGTGATGGAATAAATTCCTTCACAAAAGGGGGGAAAAAACAAGAAAAACATCCAACCCATGACACCCTGATACCTCTGTTGTAGGGAGGGAGAGAGAGAATAGGGAAATCTACTGAGCAAAATATGCAAGGTTTGCTTTCCCTTCAGCATGTTAGCTCAGAACAAGAGTTTACTGTCAATATTGATCTTCCATGTGGAAGATTTTGCTTAAGAAATCATTTCTCGTTTTCAAAAGAGCTTGAAAGTAGTCAAAAAAGTTATTTTTCTGGCGTGTTTGTTACAGCTTAAGGACCTAAGACACTTGAAGCTGTCATCTTTTATTTCTGGTAAATAAGAGTTATCAAACAGGTTTATCAAGCATTTTGTGTTAAAGTTAGTGTTATACCACTAGAAGGCTGAGGCAGAGGCAAGAAAAGGTTAGTTACTGCATGAGAATCTAGATCTACATAGAAAGCATTATGCTTGGTGCTCAGGTCATGGTCTAAATGTCATATAATAGTTTTGACCCCAAATTCTTTATTTGGCATTTACAGTGAGAGCTACTTTTTCAAAATTTATATAACTGCAAGTATAATGTTTGTTAATATGCCTTTGATATTATATTTATTTGAGAGTAGAAGGGCATGCAGTCAAGATTTATGTGAAAATTCATTCTGGATGCAACTAATCATAAATTCACCTGGCTGAGCTGAGGCTCTACTGCATTATGCCAATAAGTGTCTCAGTTTTTGATAGGACTGACCAGCTGACAGAGCTAGAAATGAAGTGCTGCTCTGCCTGTCTCCTCTCACCTGTCTTGGGTACAGTAAAATGCTCCTTTTTCTTCACTGGTCAAGATGCAGTGCTGGCACAGCACCAAGGCAAAGATTTCTGTCAGAAGTTGGTTTCAGCCTTGTGTTTGAACTTGCCATTCCCTTGTCTGCTGTCATACTTGAAGCTTCTGTTTTCTCAGTGCATCAATGAATGCACGAAGCATCTATTTTTTTTAACAAGAAAAGGCAGGACAAGGTTTCAAAAAGTAATTCATAAGTATGCAGAGGTTGAAGCGTAGTAAAAAGTGTTACCTCTGTCTCACAATGCCACCAAGTAAAAACATGTAGAGAAGCATACATGAAACCTGCAGACCAGCAGTCAGCCAAGCCATTTCTCTGTGCTCTGGAGCTAATCTGTGGTGGTCAGATAGCTGACATACAGGACCACATTGGTCTTTTATAAACCTCACATATGTGTCTTACAGGTCTTAATTTGTAAGATATAACAGATTATTTTTCTGAATAAATTATATTCATTAAACTTCCAGCCATTTTTCTAGTGGCAGTGAAGAATAACAAGGTGGTTAGAACAACAGAGCAGGGTGAGGGTTCTGTTTTTAACCATATATAATTTTTAAAGTATATAATATAATTTCTACAGTCTGCAGTATGCTGTGACCCAGAGGGAATGTTGCACACACATCTTTGCATTTGATTGTCGCCCCATAAAAGGTGACTAAGAAAAACAACCACTCCAGGAAAATATCTTGGGATTATCAGTCAGATGAATGATAATAGCCTGAGTCTATGTTAGACTTACAATGCAGGTACCACCTTAGGGCTTTCCAAATTGTATAGCAAAGCTGAAGGGACTTACTGCATCATTACCTTGGCTAGAGATATTCCCTGGTGAAAGCATATACTGGACTTCAGGCAAATTTTCTTTCAGTACTATCAAAGCACTACAGAAACTGCACAAGTGGTGAGAATCTGGACCTCAAATTGAAATTTCTCTGATGCTATTACTTGCCATACATTACACCATAATGTGTTGGCCAAATGTATTCATGGTACTTGAGAAATTTAAACCATTTCCTCTAAGTCTGTCCTTTCCTATTCCATTCTGTTAAAGCAATCATCATCAGCATGACAACTAGTTGGCTGCCAGTCCTTGCTGGAGAGTGAATCACTCATGGTGACATCAGGGAGATTGCTAGCTATCATCTCTGAGATTTATTAAAGTCATTGCCAAAGGTGATACATGGCCACTTAGGAAAAGCAGTTTGAAAAAGTGTGTGCACAGGTAGATAGAAGGATTAGAGGAGGAATAGAATTAGTTTTAAAGCTCAACTAGGCTTATTCTGTATGATGTTCTGCTTGACAAATTGATCCTTTGTGGGGGTCTGGTCAGAGCTCTGTGCTGCTTGAAATTCTTCTACTTTTGATTTCTGTGTCTTATATCTTACATGTTAAAAATGTACCTGTTTGCAGTAATGGCAGTCATATCTTTTCTTCTTTGCAAACTCTCAAAGGTTTACTGATTTTGGGGCTTGTCTGTGGAGTCCAACTAAAGATCAGGTGATTTATTTAAATACCACTCCATTAAATGAAAATCATGGTACAGATAGAGTTCCAAAAAATCCGTGTAATCCATGTATCTGCTGTGACTTTTTCTGAATGCAGTGTATATACTGAAAATACAGGGTATGGCTCCCAGAGCCATACAAGTGTGTCTTCACAGGATAACATAGATCACATTCATGAACTTAGTTTGCTTGAACAAACCAGAAAAAAAAAATCTTTCTTTTATGCAAGTCTGATCCTTAGAATTTCTGGATAATTCAGTCCCTTTATAATATGCCATTCATTATAGCAGCTATAATGAATATTTAACACAAATAGCAACAAGGGTTATATACTTGCTATAAATATTTTTTTTTTACAATGGAAAATATGACAATGCATTTAAATGGCTCTCCAAAAGCTGTTATCATCTTCTTTTAATATGTCTCTATTATTTGATTCTTGATTTGTTGTAAGTATACAGTACACTGAAAAAAAGTCTCTCATCAGCCATAAGGGTGACTTCTTTCAAATGACAAAAGAAAACAAGTTTCAAATCACAGTGTTTTTTAATAAAAAGACTTTTTATTTTTAGAAATAGGCTTGTCAACTACTGTATTTTCTCCTATTTCAAACAAGCTTCATGCTGGAAAACTTCATATCTTATTCCCCAAATACATACAACAATTCCAGTGTTTATTGATCACAGCAGGTTTCTGTAATTGGACTCCCTTACTTGGGTTGCATGAAAAGGCCAATAGGAACATATGCAAATTTAGAAAAACCTCCCACAGAAGCACACCGTGTGAAACCCCTGACCTCCCAAAGCTAGGATCTGCGGATGCTCTGCAGCTCACACAGAGAAAACACATGATTACATGGAGAGAAAAGAAATAAGACTCCTTGGTACTACGAAACAGAAACCGTCATCATAAAATAATGTTACTTAGCAATTTTTGCTGCCAGAGCAGATAAAGGCTTTTGTGAATAATCATCACCCTCTGGAGGAGTAACCTTGTGCTGGGATTAGATTAAATTTTCTGCTAAATCTCTTTATAGGTGACTATATGTATTTACATAGAGGCTATTTTCTTCTTTGTGCTAAGTAAATGAACTGTGAGATGCTCCTGGATAATTATGGTATTAGATTTATAGCACACGAAAAATAACTTCACATCAGTTCATTTATCTTCATTAGCATACAAATTCAAGAATCATTTTCATGTATTAATGAAGGGCTGCATACTTCTGTAAAAATCTATGGATTTTCTTAGATCTGGATGTGATTTTATTTACCATGAGAAAGTAGATCCTTTTTTTTCCCTTTAGATGTTTCCTAAATTGTATCCTCGCCAAGCTTCCTAAATTACGAATCCTAACAGTAAGCCTGAAAAGTAATTGTACTTGCATTGGTATGACTATCATAGTGAGTTTGACAAGTCCAGTTTGGAGTTGGTTGTAAAAGCTCTACATTAGGGAAAACTAAAGTGTGACATTACAAGAAGAACTGTATTTCCTTTGTACCTCCTCCCGTGGCTTGATAGGAATGCCCTGCCACAGGACAGAGAACAGATATATCCTGGAAATGTTTTTCTCCTGTCCAAAGCTGACAGACTTCAGGAGTTCAGGATATTGGAAGAGAGCATCAACAGTCATGACCAATACTAGAGTAAGTTGTCTTACTTTACTTTCAGGGTTGCAAAATAAAAAGGAGGAAATTATTTGATATACACCTCTGATGACCTAGATCACCTTTGATAGACATCTTTTTCCTTCCTCATTCTCTCTGTTCTCTCCATGTAAACTGAGAACAGAAGTTCCTGCCAATATGAAAATCAGACTCCAACTAAGCAGACTATTCAGCTTGCCTCATCCTCAAAGATACTGACATGGTAGTTACATACATGTCCTTCCCAGATGTTAGTGTTTCACTCATGTCACAAAGTGAGGTCAAATAAATGTGATGAGGAACATTTATTTATTTGGAGACTCACTGTTAGGGCAGTGGAGTTAGAACACACTCTCTGCCAAATTATTTAAAGCAACATCAGAAAACCACAGCCCCTGTTGACTTTTTGTCCTGCTCAGCCTGCACATTTACCTTACCTTACCTCAGCAAAGTTCATTGAGAAATACCAATTTGACAAAACCTGAACTGCTTCATGAAAATTTATTGATTCTATCCAAACCTTCAAATCAAACTATTTGAGAAGATAGAGCAACTGGCCCTGTACCCTGCCTCATGTTTTTCCATTCTTCCCTGACTACCTGTAGTTTCTTCTCCCCCACACTTAGCCAGGGAAGTCTTCATACTCCCTGGTCCCATTGCTCCCAGCCAAGCAGGCTGCCATGGTTCCTGCCTGAGCCCTTCTGCCTTGCTGCCTACCAGAATGAGTTTTCTGGGAACAGCTACCTATATGGTCTGTCTCGGCGTTCTCCTGGGCTGCTTGGCTTTCTCATCTTTTCCCCAGGAAACTGGATTAAAAAAATGGGAGAACTGTTGGCTCACTATGCTGAATGCCTTCTTGCTGGCTCTGAAAAAAAAATGCAGTGAAATTCTATAATCTTTTTTGTTGATTTTTTCTTTTTAAGTTCTGATGCAAGATGATATTGCTCTCTAAGATTTTATGTTTATTGAAGAATCTTAATTTTTATTCCCAGTCGGCTGGAAATAGATCAAGAAAATTTTATTTAAATTCTGTCTTGATAAAGAAGGATGCATCTTAGGCTTTCTCCCCACTGCTTCAAGAGGATCAAGAGAAGTAATGAGTTGTCTTAACAGGAAAAATTAGACTTGGAAAAATTAGTTGTGAAAATTAGAGATGTCTTTTATCTCTTTTATGTTTTCTTCTCCTTGAAATAACGAAAGGATTTAGCAAATCAGCTTTTCAGTTTTTTCTTCACAAAGTTTGGAAAGGGCCTTTAGATTGGGTTAAATTGAAAGAATTTTTTTTATTTTATTCCTCTATTTGTTTTTATTAATTGACAGGTTCTCAACTTACTGCTTCCTTCCTGGTGAAGGCTTTAGAGGGTAAGTCCTATGAGGAACAGTTGAGGGAGCTGAGGGTGTTTTAACCTGGAGAAGAGGAGGCTCAGGGGAGACCTTATCACTCTTTACAAGTATCTGAAAGGAGGTTGTAGCCAGGTGGGGGTTGGTCTCTTCTTCCCAGCAACTAGTGACAGGGCAGGAGGGCATAGCCCCAAACCAGGGGAAGTTCAGGCTGGTCATTACGAGGAATTTCTTTGCAGAAAGGGCTGTCAGACATTGGAACAGGCTTCCCAGGAAGGTGATGGAGTCACCATCCCTAGAGGTGTTTAAGAAAAGACTGGACGTGACACTGAGTGCTAGGGTCTAGTTAACAGGTTGGTGTTCAGTCATAAGCTGGACTTGATGATCTCAGAGGTCTTTTCCAACCTCATGGATTCTGTGATTTTGTGATATTGCCTGTTAAGGGACAATAAGCATTTTTATAGTTAAAACAATTAAGAATATTGAAATAAAACTGAAATCAAGTAATGAATTAAACCTCTTTCCTCAGAAAAAATGTATTTTCATTTTCTGGTTCTATGTTTTGCAGACCAAAGGTTAGGACATATTTTATTTCTGACTGAGTTCAATGGCTAAGGTTTTATTCTAATAGAGAATTATTTAACTAAACATCTGTCATTTGTCAGCTCATTTGTGCTATGCACTGCTGGAACCATTAGCAAAAATGGCAGGACTGAAATTCACTATCAGAGCTATTACAGTCAGCAACTGAGTTTCTCTTAGTTTGTGTGAGATAATTTATTCATCTGATCAAATGAGTTTGATGCTAGAAGTTCTTTGTATAAATTGCTTGGTATGTGTATGTTTTTAAAAGTATATAAATGATATACAATAAATTATTAAAAATTAAAATTAATTAAAATATAAAAATATGTTAATGAAAATAATTAAGCAAAAGTCCTGTTAAATCTTGATAGTGTTTTGCTGTGTAACAAATGGCTGCAACTTTCTGATGAAGGAATGACTCACAGAGACATTTTGTTTTCCTGGGAAAACAAAATATTTCTGTTTTGGTAATAAATAACCTTTTGCATCCTCTTTTTCTTGATATAATCGTATGGTGAAACAGCATTTATTTATTATGTAGCACAGATTCTCTCTGAAAAAAAATATTTATTATCTGGGTACATAAAAAAATCCTATGTCCTTTCTTTTTTTGGTGTTTGTTCTTTCCAACTTTGATACTTCAGAAAAATGTAATGCTAACAATGCTAAAAAAAGAAATGAAACCCAAGTCTCTGATAATCATAAGTCTGGCATGAAGTCAGCCCAAAACAAAAAAGAAATCTTGAGTGAATCTTGACACATGCCTGAATCACAAGGACAGGAGAGAGATGCATGTTTCTGTTTGAATAGGGCTAGAGGGGCTGGGACAGGGATCCAGCCCTGTATGTCCCAGCAATCAGCTCAAATCCTTCAATGCCAGAGTTCAGTCTTGTCTTCATTCGCTTTAGGTTTTCCATTGCTGAAACTGAATACTGATATGTTTCCACAGAAGAACATTTTCGTTTTGGCAAAGAAATTATTTTCTACAGTAATACAGATTTACTTGACAAATTCTAAGTAGAAAAAGGGGTTAACCCAGCATGCTAGGCAGCAAGTTTCCAGCATTTTGATATTTAACTTCTACCATGAGCATTTCCTCTGCATTCAAGGCCCCATCCAAAGACACTGGCCAAACTCAGCAAGAATCACAGGAAATCAGATGAACTGTAAATTCCTACAAGTTGGGTAGGTCACACAAGTGCTTCCACAAAGCTGTAGAACCTGAGGAGTGCCACCACCTTTGGCTTCTCTGAGGTAGTCAACGAACTGGGCAAGGAACACTGGGCAGGTGTTTCCGATGGATGCTTTCTCCAAAGGGCAGGGTGTATTGTAGTGGGATTTTATATACATAGAAATTTCTATACTCACTCACAGAATCACAGAGTTAACTAGGTCAGAAAAGACCTTTGAGATCAACAAGTCCAACCTATTACCTATTACCTAACACCACCTCTTAATTCCCACAGAAAGGGCACAGTAGGCATTTTCTAATGAACATCCACTTATGTTCTCTTACTCTGAATTTAACTTCCTACAAATGCCCACTGTTATTAGATATAACCCAACAGTGTAAAAATCTTATGCCAAATCTTGAAAAAGGTAATACCCAAAAGGAAAAGGAAAGAAACGTGATACTGCTTTTTCCTCTGTGTTCATTTTGTCTCATTAAAATTGTTACAGCTCTAGGGATAATTAAGATTTTGTCACTTTTGCACCTCATTAGTTTGGTAATTCACAGTAGGAGATATGTTCTATAATGGCTTAAAGTATAATTCATTAATTGAGGTTAAGTCCTCATAAGCATGGAGATGGCTCTATCACTATTTTAGATAGCTGTCTAAATAGTGACACATTGTTCATTTCTTAGCTTGTCATAGAACATCTGTTATAGCAGATAAAAAAGAAATGTCTTGTATTTGTTTCACAGTCCATTGCAGATTATTTCCCAATAGAGAAGAAAAGGATCCCTAATCCTTATGTACTCATGTGGAATTCAAAGCCTAGACTATGTCATGCTTAGAGTAATGCATCTGGAAAATCAGGCACTTCAGAGAGGTGACCTAAAGTTATATGCTGAGTGAGGAGCTTGTTTAACAGCAGAAGCTACCAGGGTCATCATGCAAAATGATGTGGGAAATCTGATCTCTTCCCTGAAAATGTTTTTATCCCTTTAGGATGTCCCTGGGGAGACTTAAGTGCCCAGAGATGATGTGAAAGCTGTATATGTTAATCAGCAAGTTTCTTGAATTAACCAGTTGGAAATAAGCTAACCATCTTAATGGCTAGACAGCCCTTAGCACAGAGGTTGCAGTAGTTCAAGTACTCCAGCTCTGAGACACTTAAGCCTCTTTGTTAGAAGTAGCCTAACCTTTGGGCAATAAAGCGAGAGATAAGGCAGCAGGGTACCTTCATGCTGTCTAGTTAGAACTAGAACATAGTGCATCCAAAATTGCTAAATAATGGAACTAGGAGAATGGACAAAATGGAGTCTGATTCTGTTACTAAGTGATTAGCTTAGTTTCTGAAAAGCTTGTTTTTTCGTCTCTGTACTGAGAGGAAAAATCTATGAAGTGCCTGACTTATTCCGGAGTTAAAAAGAAAAATTAATTATGAATGAAAGAAAAAAAACCAGCATGACACACCGACTCTTATCGTCCACTAAATTGCTTATACTTACCTTCCTACATGCAGGGAAATATTCAAAGAGTTCACTCTTGTTATAGAGCTCTTTGCTCTCTAAAGGTGAAATGTTTATGTTTTAGAAAAAAATCCAAACATATGGATAACGACTCAACCTCTTCCTTGGAATTTCATGTCCATGATATGTCTTTTCAGACAGGACTCCCAATAATGTATAATTTGATGGTAGTCTTGATGGGGAGCAGTTTTTGTCTTTAATGAAATGTATTATTCATTTGTATTTTATTGCTGATAGTTTGTTTGGTTCTGAGAACCAAGTTCCCACTGTGTATCATTTTCCTTTATTGCTGTTATTATCACTAGATAATCCACTGTGATTCATGGATTAAATTTGACTTTATTGTTGTAGATATTAGAGTGATAATTAACTGCAAAAAGACATGAAGATCACACTAATTTAAACTTTAATTAGTTGAACTAGTGTTACTATTCTACTTGGTTGTTTTCTTATTTCGCACCCCAAGTGAGTATAATTGCAAAGAAAAACTAGCAATTAAAAATAATACAGAAGTATTTCAGCAATCAATAAATATTCCCCTTAAATTTTATCTGTAATAGGCTCAGTGCCTCAGTGAAGCGTATGTTAGATTAATGGTCTGAGGCTGAGTCTCCTGAGCATGAGACTCCACATCATTAATCCCTTCAGTAATTTACAGCTTCTTACTAGGATGGGTATGGGCAGGGACTGACTTCTGCAGATGCTGCAGTGAGTACACTTGCAGGGCTCCTTTGCATCCTGGGGTCTTATCCGACTGATCTCAGCATAAAGGCAGCAAAGCACAGAGCAAGGAAAGGATTTAAGGCTGATTTACAAATATGTGGGACTGAGTCATTCCCACACACTTTCCATGTGCTTTGGGTGTGTGTGGAGTGGGGAGGAATCTGTTGATACAAAGCTTCGTGACTACAAACGTTAGGCATCCACACCACACTGCCTGAATCCAAACTAAGAATCTTGCTTCTGTAAATTGGTCAATGTCATAATAAAAAAGGAATTATTTTATTTTGGTTTTGTTTTCACAAATTCCATCAAAAAGCTATTCCAAAACATCAGTGATTTGGAAATACTTCAATTTTTTCAGTGTGAATTTAAACCTAATCTCCATCTTTCCATTTTATACACACTAGTTGTTTTCTCCTTGGGTTTCTCTTTCCTGTACATGTTTGAAATGGGTTATGGAACTGATCTTTCCAAGCATGCATCACAGCAAAGATTTATGTTTTTTACCATGCCTGACAACTACACAACATCGATTCTTTTCCTATTTTATTGCTTACAACTGTTAAGGCTGAACCTCACAGCAGAAGTTCTTACTCTGTGTTTCTAATACTTACATATTTGGTTCTTACAACAGTTTATGTCTGCCCTCAGGATTTGTTAATTCTTTTTGCACACAGTGATGCTTCTCTGCACTTTTAATACTGGTGCACTGCAATTTTGCTGCCCCATTGCCAGTATTTTAGTTCTTACAAGAAGAAATGTCTGTATGCCCTTCTTTTCACCTGTTTGGGAGAAGGTGAAGGGGATTTAGTTCACTGTTGAGTTTACTACATCTCCAATTTACCTATATTACTTTCTTTAACTCTGTAATTGCTGATCCTTTTTGCTCCTTTTGGCAATGTTACATTTGTTATAAAGCAGAATTTTACTCTTTGCAGACAGGACTGGTTTGTTGATCAGAAGGTTTCACTAGTGCAGTGGTATTGCATTCAGAGTTTCCACTTTGAGCTGAGAATGATAAACATTCACATGACTGGGAGAATAATGTGTGTGAGAACTTACATATTCTCTCCTTGCAAAGTGGGAAGAAGTCATTGTGCTGCTAGAAAAAGCAGTCAACTGTTGTCACAGGCCAAATCCAGTCTGCACGAATGATCAGTGGTCTGATGGCTAACTTCTTTCTGCCCTCTTTCCTTGGTGACCCATGGCAGTGTGACCTGAAGCATCAGCTGCCTGGTGATCACACTGCAAATGTACTGTACAGAGATAAACATCCAGCTCTTTAGATAACTGCATGTCATGAATGGTTGTCAGAAGTGTCTGTTGACTCTGGTACAAGTACGCATCTGGTCACAAGCTGAAAATTTACAGTGCTGTGTGCTCCTTGAATGCCCCTGTGTGAGGGTGTGAGGCATCACCTAGACAAAAGTTTGGGCACCTCTATGCTAATACATAAGAACTTGGAAGAAAAGATGACTGACAAGGGAAAAAAAAAAAAGATCTCATCAGTCTTACTCTTTCAAGTTTGTCAAACTAAAAGGGGAAACATCCATCCTACCTAAATTATAACTGCCTGGGTTTTCTCTTCTATGGATTGTTATTAGGACAAGTAAGATTTACATCAAATCTTTACTCATATTTCTCTATTTGTCATGAATGGATTTGTAATGAATGAACTGGATGGCAGCAGACTGACAAACAAGACAAATATTGATTGCGAATGCCAAAAGGCACAAGAATATAGTGAGGATAGGTGTCAAGTTCTGCTGGAGAATCTATGGCAAGTATTGAGCCCTTGTGTTCAGCTCAATGGTATCCAAATGAAAATATGACGATGTAGGCAGCTATACAAATATTAACAGCCTGCAAGGGGGTAACAGGCAATTCTTGTGCACTCAGTACAGGCAGGCAGATTACTTTTGTGAAGAGAGCTTGGCAATTTAGTCCACAAAATGGAAAAATAAATCATATCCCAAAGTAACAAACTCTCAAGATCTCCTGTGGAGGTGCTCTATTGCATTCTGATTTCATTTGCACCAGCAGAACTTGCTCAGTTGGAGTCAGCAGAGATAAGAATCAGACCATAAAGAACCTAATGATGATTTCACACGATTTTTTTTTGTGAAAAAGATTGTTTTCCCTTGTGCAACATTTTACTCTCAGAATCTGAGGCTGGAGCTCCAGGGTTGCAATGACAATGATCAACAAATGCAACCTGTGCTGTCTGCCTTGTCTGTCTGTGTTGTACAACTACTCTGTGTCTGGTGTCCCTATGGGGTTCTGAATAATGGCTTCCCAAGCGGCCAGAGAGGACCAGACTCAAAAAGTCTCAGTCTCTGCTACAAAGAGCTGCTTTGTTACTGTGTTAGAAAGTCCTAACATGCATATAACAGTCGTGCCTGTAAGTGAGAAACTTCACTGTTTACGTAGATCCTATGTGGAGTACTATGTCCAGCTGTGAGGGTCCCCAGCAGAGGGAAGGCATAGACATGTTGGAGCAGACCCAGAGGAGGGGCAGAAAAATTAGCAGCTAGCTAGAATACTTCTCCTATGAGGAACGTCTGAAAGAGTTGGAGTTCAGCTTGGAGAAGTGGAGGCTCTGGGAAGGCCGTACTGTAGCCTTTCAGTACTTAGAAAGGGCTTAAAAGAAAGACAGGGACAGACTTTTTATCGGGGCCTGTTGCACTAGGACAAAGGGTAATTTTTTAAACTAGAAAAGAATAGATTCAGACTAGATGTAAGGAAGGGATTTTTTTATAATGAAAATGGTGAAACACTGCAGCAGGTTGCCCAGAGAGGTGGTGGTTACCCCATCCCTGGAAATATTCAAGGTCAGATTGGATGGAGCTCTGAGTAACCTGATCTAGTTGAAGATATCCCTCCTTATTGCAGGGGGCTTGGACTAGATGACCTTCAAATGTCCCTTCCAGCCAAACTATGATTATATGATCCTATATTAATCTCTTTTTTTTTTAGATTTTTTTTCCCCGGAATATTCTTACTTAGAATGCAAAGGTCTGGATCAAGAAAAAATGTAAAAAAGAAGAGGTATGGATTAAACCATGAAATTTGTGGCTACATACAAATCTATTCACTGAAGTTCAGCTCAATGCAATTTTAGGAGCCACAGAAAGAATTCTCTCCCTGCATCACTATTTTTTTTCCCCAACATTTGTGGCTTGATTTTATTGGAAGACTGGGAAATCGGGGAAATAAAATGGAATCAATGATTGCTCAGTTGGGTCTGCAAATGTTTGATTTTTTAAACTTTCTCTTATATGCTAAGTGAACGGAAAGAGGGGTGGCCTTATAATAAGGAGTGTCTCTCAAGATAAGAGAATGGTGATAGTTTAAAGGTGAAACACTGTGGCAGGGTTTGGCCATTCCTTACCAGAAAATGAAATTCAGGTTTTATTTATGTTACACTGAAAATTGATACAGAGAATCAAAAAATCAACATTTAGTGTCTCTTCAATTACAAGACTGTACAAAGTCCTGAAAAGTAATTGGCATGCATGACAGTAATTAATGTCAAACAAAAACTTTACAGTTTTGTCTCATACTTAACTTTGCGAAGTAAACATATATAATTTAATCTGTAGCTTCATTCATGTAATACGTAGTGGATTCTAGGTCACAGCGAAAAAGGTGCTGGTTTACCTCCTTATTTTTGTCCTAGTATTCATCACTAGGCTAGAAGTATTCATCGCAGGAGTACATGAGGTATTGTTGCTACCTGAAAACTCAAAGATTGAAGCATTACAGGGAGTCACTCCATTGACTCTCCTGGTACATAAAAAAATTTTCTTCTGATGCAAATGAAGTAAAATCAAAACATTAGCTTTAAGCTACAAAGAGTTTTTCCCTATTGCATATTTTTTTTTTTGTCCTCAACTCTCAAATGCAGTAAATGCTGGGCTGCCAGTAACTCAACCAATTTTACATAAATTCTATGAAATCCCACACTGATGCACTGAAGTTGAGGCTCTGGATTTCTGGAAAAGCTCTTATCACTGCACTCTCTATGCTGCAAGAAAGAAGTGCCAGGAAATTTACCACTTGTAGGGCTAAAATAAAAATGTCCCTCTTCTAAGCCAATCGCGTGTCTCTTATCTGCAGGGAAGATTTCCTTTACCTGTTTTGAAATTCATTCTGTGGGGAAGAATCATGGTAATGACAAGCAGGACACAAATTGCAGCCCTGAAAGAGGCCAATATTACTTTTGGGATATGAGACTGGTCTGGTAAGTACTCATCAAAATGTATAATTTTTAACTTTGATCTCAGGTAGAAATACACTAGTTACATGAGAAAAATGAAAATACAGCCCTGTGGTGAATCAGATGTTCAGAAGAGCTAAAGTTCTAGAGCTACACAGGAATAAAAAGACAGATTTTCAGATGGCTCCACTGTAAATATGCAGTGCTTGATTAGTAATCAGCCCTTGAAATATTTTTGAAAAATGCAGGTCAAAATGCTTGCCTTAAAATTCTTTGCAGTTACTAGAAAGATTTCTGAACTCCTGAATTCAGTCCTGTGAGCACAATTTAATACTGAAAATCCCTTTAATGGCAGCGACAGGGAAACTGCAAAATGTACAGGCAGACATTCCCCATGAAGTAGAATATCTCATATTGGAGACTATGAATCCAGACTTATACCAGCTTCCTCACAGCCCTTTAAGCATGCTATGTGAAGCAGCTGCATGAAATTTGGGAAAAAAAAATTGGCAGACCAAATGTACTCCTCTGTATTGACTTGAAATTTTTTTCTGGGATTGATGCATAACTATGTGTCAGTATTTTATTTTTCCAAATTTATTTTAAGTAAGATGTTGACACATTTCTTTGTTATTCTAGCTGTCTGGAAACACAGGCTGAATGTGTTGACCATTCTCCTGTGTATCTCCCTAGTGAGATTCAGTCACCAGGATATACTGTGTATTTTGACCCATCTGAAATTTTTATTTCTTCCTAAAACATAGTCATGGGCTAAATCTCAGGAATAAGATAACTTAACTGGAAGAGGATAATTTAACTTGAAGTGATGGGGAGTGTAGCCATCCCCTGCCAGGGCTTGCCGGGGTAAGTGTATCCCCTGCACTCCCCAGGGGATGGCTGAGGGAAACGGAGGACGAAGAAATTGCTGGCGGCCCTCCCTGGTTACATATAATACAAGTTTATTCTCTCCAGAGGCAACAGGCCACCTGGAGGGTCCAAGCTTCTGTGGGATAACCAGGGAAGAGCCCTTCCCACTTCCGGCCCCTGGTTCTTATAGGGGCTCCAGCCAATGGGAAGGGAGAACAAGGGAAGGGACAAACCATCTGGGGTGAGGGGTAGGGGACATCATAACAGAACATACCATAGAACAGAACAATAATATACAGTGAGAAATATATGCTAATTGCACACCACAACAGGGGAGTTTCCTGGAGATTGCTCCCTTCAACCTGGAAATGGTCTGACATCTCCTACCATTAAGTGTGCAGTGTCAGCTACTGCTTTTCACTGGACTCTGAGAGCAAAAGTGAGCTCATTGTAAGTCTGCACTGTCCCAACTTTAGTTTTTGAATATTTAAATCTATGCTGACACCCTGTTTACTTTTTTTTTTTTTTTTTTTTTTTTTTTTTTTTTTTTTTTTTTTTTTAGCTCTCTATTAACCAAGCCATAATTCTGCAGGTATAGAGGTGTATTTAGTGTCTGGAGTTGTCATGATGACACTTATCGAGTCTCATGCTGCAGATCCTGAAGTTTCTTGGTGATCTGCTATAATTTATGCTGGTGTCTGTAGTTCCCAGAGTATTCCTTACATTAGCTGACTGATGCCATGTCATTGTCCTAAGGTGCATGTCAGGGCTAACAAAGCTGGCTGAAGAGGCTGTCTCAGCTGGCCTTTGAGAGATCCGTCCTTCTCTTGGAAATCCTGTCTGGGCACCTCTAGCTCTGAAATGACTATGAACAGGTTTTGATTTAAATGTGACTTACAAGAAAGTAAGTTTAAATTGGGGCCATTATTTAATTCAAGTCAAACCTTTGTGCATATTATGAAAATGCCTCATTTTCTAGCTGGGTATGGTAAATTACTGAGATAAAGGTTTGGTGTCAAATGAGATGTGCACACATTTCCCAGTTGTTAGCAATCAATGTACTGGAAGAAAGACCATAGAGCCTGTAAGTTCAGAAGTGCAGTCTCTGCATTATAAAGCTGTTGAGTTATTTTTGGACATCTCTTCTATTCTCTGTTTACTATAATGAAATATTTTAAACTTATTGTAAAGGATAAATGTTATTGAGTAGAATGTGAATTCAGGGCAAATAATAGCATAATTTGAATCTTAATAAAAAAATCAATTCCAAACATATATGAACTACAGAAAATCAATATTCCTTCTGCACTGGTTTTGGAAAGCCCAGAAGGCACCCAAGACAAAAAGACACTTCTGAATCATAGAATCATAAAATGGTCTGGTTTGGAAGGGACCTTAAAGATCATCAAGTTTCTACCCTCCTGCCATGGGCAGGGACACCTTCCATTAGACCAGGTTGCTCAGAGCTCCATCCAGCCTGGCCTTGAACACCTCCAGGGTTAGGGCATCCACAACTTCTCTGGGCAACCTGTTCCAATGCCTCACCACTCTCACAGTAAAGATTATTTTTGTAATATCCTGAAGAGATATTATTTCTAATTTCCTGAAGAGACATTCCACTCCAGTGTCAACCTTTTTTAACAGCATGAGAAGTCACTACCCAAACTATTGAATAAGAGAAGATAATACATCACAATTTATTCTACTAATTATATATAAGCTCTTATACATAATATATGCCAGAAGATTTTGATAAACTTTCAAGAGTGAGTGCAATTTTCCAAAAGGAGAAATTCATCTATGTATCACCTTTATGTTATACATATTTATGACTGGTAGGCACCAAGGCCAGCTTGGGGCAAAAGGTGTGTCTTCACACCTTTGTGATCCCAGAATAAATTTCAACACTTATTTAGTAGGACAGCATTTATGATTAGCTCTTAAAGTATATCCACATAGTGTTAAAATGTTGTGAGAAACAGGTTATAGCCCTTGGATCTGAGAAATAACAGCTAATGATACTGACATTATTAACAAAACCATAAATACTATAATTACGTATCTTATTAGATATTCCTCTACTCATGCATTTGTTAAGCTGATCTCATCTGACATGGGACAGACTGGATGCCAGTTAGATGCTGTGAAGAGGGGATGAGTTTTTTCTCTGCCATATTACCAACCTTGGAATATGTTTTTGTACTTTACTACTCTCAGTCCAGCTGTTATAAGGGTTTTTCTCTACCATTTTTGTTACATTGGTGAATGCAGTTTGGTTCTTTATTTGGGATAGTCACCCAAATGCCAGCACTTATACAGCTAGGACGTGATCCCACAATTTTTTAGCTTTATTTCCACAAGTATTGGTTCAGCATTCTCATAGCAAAAATTCATAAAATATCTGTACGCTCGTAACTTATCAATCAGACACGAAAGTGCCAAAAACCTGTGAGACTGAGCAATTTGTGTGTACTTAAAGCAGCAAATGACTTGTGGATACACTGTGTGGTGAAGCTTGGTTTATAATGCCCCTGTCAGAAACAGGGATTGTCTAATAGTGATTTGGATCAACATTGCTACAATAACAGAGCAGCAACAAGGTTTCCCCAGTAACTTATGGTTTGCATGGCCCTGAGCCTGGGGATCGTTTCCCTTGTAACCACTTATCAACAGAGCTCTTTGTTTTGACTAGCAGCAGCAATGATTTTGCCTGCACACTTTCCCTGTATTTCTCTTGGAGCATAAGGCTGGAGTTAGTGGGATAAAATAACTGAAATTAGATTGCTTAAATGAACTAGATCAGGTAAATCAATTGTCCATGTTGATAATTCTATCCAAGTCAGCTTTATTATTCTTAACCTGAAACCAGGAATCCCGAAAGATTTGTTTGTGAAGGTATTGCTTTTTTAATTGGAAATATTCTTCAATGCCTTAAGTTACTGCGAAGTATGCATGATGTCTTTTATGAAGAAAAGCAATTGGGTTTTTTTAACTTCCAAGATGCACTGCCAGAGAGACAATCCAGCCATCTATTAGCAATATAGGTTAATTACAAAATATTACAGATCAAAGGATGATTCATCCTTTAATTACTTGATGTCTTTGTTCTGTAACTTTCGTTCTATCTTCTTATGTCACCTTCTAGGTGGGGAAATAGTGGAATTTATGCACAGAAGAACAGATGGCACATATCAAGCTTGATGCAATCTGAAAAATGTCCTGTTGAAAGCCAGTTCTTGTTATGCATGTAAAGTTTTGCAGTCACTGTTTAGAGATGTCTGCTGGTACACCACTTAATTTTCTCCTGGGAAAGATACATCAGCATTCCTTCCCACAGGACTTAATCATGAAGGCCTGTGGCACTGGGGACTTCACATGCCATACAGTTGGTTGCTGCTAGCAAAAGCACTCGGTTGGTGGTGGTATCATGGCCATCAAAGTATTTTTTTTACTATAACATGGCAAAAGCACTGGCACAAATTGAGTCTGCTGGAAAAGCCACCATGTCATCTTCTCTGTATCTTTCTGTGGGCCTAGTCCTGGGACACTTAATACATGAACGTTTTATTGTGAGTAGTATAGATCGCTTGCCAACAATCCTCAAACAGAACAACTGTAAACAGAGATTAGTATGGTGCTGGGATTTTTCAGAGTACATCATATTAAAATATGATGTATTATCATCATATTAAAATATGATGATAGCAGCTACTAATGTTCTACAAGAGGGATACAATAAATTGTGTCTTCCTAGATCTACGAAATAATTCCCCACTGGATTGCCACTCATTTTTAATAGAAATTATTTAAATGCTTAATGGTATTTAATATTACACTAGGAATAGGTAGAGTCCTTGAGCAACACCCTCTGGTGGTATTGGACAAGATTCTTATCTGGTCTTGGTTCTGTTAAGCAACGTCAGTTTAGAGTTGCTGTATCTCTGACCTGCTTAATGCCTTTAAAAACTTTTATAGGAAAGTGATTAAAGTATTATTAGGAAATAGACACCA
Source organism: Calyptomena viridis (assembly GCA_013390005.1). Classification (NCBI taxonomy): domain Eukaryota; kingdom Metazoa; phylum Chordata; class Aves; order Passeriformes; family Eurylaimidae; genus Calyptomena; species Calyptomena viridis. The sequence goes on from WEIV01020250.1 coordinate 32,837, forward strand.
GGTTTAAAGAGCCCTGATCAAGTACAACTGTCCCTCTGACACCACTACTATCGTTTGGAAAGATTCTGTTACCAGCAAAGTAGGTAAGTGTTGAAGTTTGACAATTATTTTCTGCCATAAGGCAAGAAAACAGTGATGATGTAAGAAGAAACTGAGGCTGATTTGATGTTGGGGAATTCACATTTATTTTTATTTAGCAACAGAACTCAGAAAATTTTCTGTGGTTCTCCATAAGCATTTTAGTTTGAATCAAAAATGCATTTTGTACAAAATTCTACGTTTCTCCCCATTTGTGGTATTTTGGTTCACATCAATGAATTGCTTCACAGTCTGCAAATTAGTTTTATTTTGATTAAACTAAAATAGAATTGTAGATTAATGAGCTTTCAGCCAATAGAGGCAGATTAAAACTAAGTAGAAGTAATCCCCTTACCCCCCAAAATGCATGAAGAATGGACAACAGGATCTTGAAGATTTGGTACTAACTTCCTTCAGCCTTTAGATCTTCTCTTATTGGGCTATAAGACTTATTAGTGTTAACATGCTTTGTCATCTTGGTGTTTATTAAGCTATGTTTATTAAGCTATGTTTGGTTTCTCCTTTCTTTCAAATCTGCCAATACTTAAAACTTTCAGACAACTTACAGGTGATTTTTTTCCAGTCTCCTGCTTTTCAGACAAATGTCATCTGCATTCTTCTTACTGGAAGAAAGGACCTATGGAAATACCAGACATAAAATGACACAGCGGGGTGATTTTAAAGTTAAATCAACTACTCCACCTCTCTGTCTCCCTGTTACTGAAAAATGTCTAATTGGACACAGGCACTTAGTTGAGCAGCAATGACCTCTAAAGCTCTTCACCACAGGCTGTGCACAGTGTGGTGTGCAAGGCACCTACCACCCATCCCATTAGTGACATTTACCACTAGTGCTGCCTGACAGTGCTTATTCATCTGTGGAGCACTTGCTTCACAATTAGTATTTCCCAGTTTTCACAGCTGGCCACCTCCTTGGATGATTAAAATCTGAGGGTAATCTTATGTCCTTTCTATGACTTACAGAAATCCCTTAAAACTGGGAAGGAAAGATCAAGGGTGGCTTCTGGAGTGGAAATGCTGAGTTTGCAAGGCATACAACTTTCATTTGAGTGTTTAATAAAGGATACTTTTAGGATAGCTGTGAAAAATGTATTCAATTAGTTAACCATAGAAGAGTTAACACATGCATAAAAGCCTTCCTCCAAAAGGTTAAATGCTCTTTTGAATAGCTATTGACTCTCCCGTTGAGTTCAGGTTTGGAGTGGACCCCATTGCTCTCTAAGGGGGAAAATCTCCTGGTGGAGCTTAGGTGAAGCTAGGTCCAATCTTCGTCCTAGGCTTGGGAAATGGTTTATGTCTAACAGAGGAAATTCATGGATTTCATTAATGTTGATTCAGTATGTTATTAGCAACTTACCAAGGATCTGTTACAAAAAAGGGTCCCTCCTCCTTGGATAAGGAAGGATCTCTTTGTCTCACATAAGGAATCTCAAAATTTGAAAGGTATCCAGATCTAAGGGAGACCAGCACCATCCATCCATGCCACAGTGCACTGGGAGCTCAAAGAAGGCTCTCTAAAGCTGTCATATTTTTGGGATAAAGTAGTTAGCTAGTGGTTAAATTGCATGGGAGGGATATGCATGGGATTCCTTGTACCCACAACTTTCTTTACGAGTCTTGGAAAAGACATCTGCTATTCATGTGTTTGCAGTGTTCCAAGATCACACACACTGATGCTCACTGGGGTCACTCTGCCCCTTTCTGAGTTTTCCGGAGGAGTTCTTGGCCTGACTATGGCTCAGAATTTTACCTCATTTGACGCCTGTACCAAACTATTGCTAGTTTGGTTAAGCAGATAGAGGAAATCCATCACACTCTCTTAGTTGTTTAAATCATACTAATTCTGTTGCTATTTAGATTATTCTGTTAGAATTTTCTCCACTGTTTTTAATGATAAATGTAAAGCAGAGTTAAACTATTTCCCCCTACTTTTAACCAGCTCCAAGCACAATGGATTTGAATATTCAAATCAGCCCAGAAGTTCTCCATGTTGCCTCCTTTTTTCTTGACAGGCTGAATGAGATAAAAAATCATGTACAGAAACTTGGCTGACAGGTAACACTGAACATGACCTAAAAGTTCTACTAATAAGGCTCAAGAGAGGGAGAGGCAAGGAACTGGAAGATTTGGATGAAAACAGGCATATGATACACAGACACCTCTGTGTATGCGGGGGAAGATTCTTGGCTGCTTGGCCTACGCTGTGGAGCTCAGCATTCAGCGATTCTTTATGTGACATTTAAAACAAGATTTTTAAGGAAATTGGCAATGGCACTGAGTGAAGGTGGCACTTTCCTAATAAAGAAACACAGATTTGGATTTGGTGAGCTGGGGTTCAATTCATCGAGTTTTTAGGGCAGGCAGAGGGGAAGAAAGCTAGTTGTATTGTTCCAGTTTTGGAGTTAATAAGGCTTCAAATATTTGATTTGAAGTGAAAATTTTACCTTTGGGAATTAATTTAATTATTTTTAAAGGTTAAAACAAACCCAACGATTTTTTTCCTTTTACAGATAACTGAAAAATATTAAAACTTTAATTGATTAAAAAGATAATTACGCACACTGTGTTTTTGATATCTAGCACTGCGCTCTTTGGAAGGCCTGATAAGAGCTGCACAATTTGTCCTTGACTGCATATTTCAGAATATTCTTTTATCTTTCATAGAGTGTAATCATTTCATAAGCTAAAAAAACATGGTAAAAAAAGTAGAACTGCATTGCAAAGAAAGCCCAGAATGAGACGGTGACTGTTCAGTAGGATTTGCACAGATTGAGAGATAGGGATATGGCAGCAATGGGAAGTGAATTTGGGTCTATATGCCGAAAAGAGGGTGCATTGTCTGGTAATGCATGTTCTATTTGGGATTGAAACCATTACTTTCCTTCCCTATGCATGATGTGGTTAGGAAAGCTTGGATGGGTCTCTTCAAATTCCTGACAGAGGCACAGATGTTTTTAAACCTATATTTCTGGGAGCAGTCTTGTCCAAATTCTGCAATCTCTGTAACAGCCATCGGTATGTTTCTATGTTAGTGTGCATTATGCCCACATTTTATAATACTCAAGCTTTGCTGGAAATAGGTTAATTTGTTAGTTTGTTAAAATAACACAAAATACTGGGTGAATGGCAGAACTGCAAGGTACTGATTTTAACTGGCATTTTTGGATGTGGCATTTGTATTTCCATATTTTTGAAACTTTGGGGAATCCTCTCTTATAGGTAATCTGTCATTAACAACACTATTCTAGCTAGATGAGAGACTGCAATCTAGAAATATTAACAGTGTTTGGGTTAATTAACTTGTCATTTGATTTATTCACATGTTAATAAGCTCTTGAGGATCAATACATTCTCATTCTGTATAAATAAATTGGATTGAGGAAGCAGTTAATACTGTAATAACAGTGATGCCCATATGGGCTGGTTTGTGTGCATATTTCACTTGTTAATCACCAGTCAATTTGAAATGAAATGTGCTGCAGAGTCTGAGTTGGTTTGTTTTCTTTCTGCTGGCTAATAACCAGAATGATTGGTGTGGAAGACTTGGGATGCTCCCTGGTAAAAAACTCAGTCTGCCTTACAGAACCTTTTATTTTTACTTTAAAATGCAGACTATAGATCAGGTATTTTCCATCTTTCAATTGTAACATCATTGAATTCTCTGTCACTGAAGCTTCTGAAATTAGTTCCAAAGGTTTGGGTTGAGCATATTTAATCCTCATTGTGGATGCCCTTTGCACATTTTCTTTCACATCAAGATTTTTAAGGAATGCCCATTGGTAATGAAGACTAGTGGAACACAGAAGATATTTTCATAAACTGTTAGAAATCTTTGAGGACAAATGTATTCTGTGAGTTTTATTTTTCTCTTAAAACGTATCCATTTATTATTTGAGTGCAGCTGAAAGCTGCTGTAATGATCATTTTAAAGAGCAAGGGATTATCAAACGACATCCTGTGTTTGTGGCATGTCTCACATAAGCAGGATCCTCATCTATAAGCAATGTCTTCGGAATCTTATCACAGCATAAATATAACACAGGATTGTTTGCACTGTAATGATCATAAGAAGGAAAATAAATCCTAGAATTATAGAGACAATAACTAAACCTATATACAATAAACTGTCTTGCCCAGAATTTTTAAAATATTTTAAGATGTGGAATCAATGTTATAGAGATAATTAAAAGAGGTCTTTTATGAACTCATATGTTTTCCTAGCAGTGAAAATCCTCTGCAGTCACATGTCTGAGCGAGCTGCTTTTTTGGATATGAAGATGTTTAATTGTCTTTGTAAATCTTAATAGTTAGACTGTCCAGTGAGCACTTAGATTCATATTTAGAATTTTATTTGCATTCCTTTCTTTCCATGTACTTCACACAACTCCCTCAGCTCACAGTCCGTGTGCTCAAAAATGTTCCTGCTTCTGTGACATTTCTCTTCAAAAGCCTATGTACAATGACTGATGCAAAATCACCACTGTACCTATAACTAGTATTTCTTTATTGTATACTGTTTTGTCTGCTAACGTCTCTGGTGTTAGGATTGACAGATTTTAGATGGATGCATTGTGCAGTGATCTTTGATCCAATAAGTCCTGAAAACAGATTTAAGGCCAGATGCCACAATGAGCAGCTTTGGCTTCTGCAATTCTCAGTACTTACAAACTGCGTCAAAATCAATCACCCTTCTAGAACTTAAGAGGTGTTAATCTTATTGACAGCTTCTGAAGCTAAAAAATGGCTGTAGCTAAATAAAAGAGATTGCTGAAATCAATGCAACTGTGCTCTTTTGCAAGTGAAGGATCTGACTCACTGTCTTTTTCCCCTGTTATCAAGTGTTCCCCTTCTTAACGGGGCATAATCACTCTTCATAATGCAGTTGTTACTTCTTTAAGCTTTACACTCTTGAAAACTCAAGTAGGTAAACCTCTAGGTCATAACTGGAGCTCACAACTTCAGAGATTACACAGGTTGAACATTTTGCCCTCATGTTCAAACAAAAGTGTCTTCAGTGGAGTTTATACCACTACACTTAATCATTAGTCTGATAAAAAGTTAATAATTATCTTAGGCACATTAGAATAGCTGCAAATCATGACATTACTGTAAAACCCATAATCTGCTGCTAAATAATTATCCTGTTCCATTGCAGCATGACGAGGGCAGAGAAATTGTCCTCTACTGATTTAACTGCCAGGCAGACAGGATGATTTTTTGACCTGTCGCTTGCCTTTGATGCTGCCGGCTTGCCATCCCCAGAGTTCCCATCTCAGTTCTTCATTCACTGTTTTTGGAATTGGAAGGTGATCATGGTTGGCTGTGGGAATTATGCAGTCCCCCTTTATGATGGAAGATACACAGCTACAGCAGATGGTGAGGGGACCCTCATTGTGCCTGCGAGGGAGCAGAGGTGCAAGTGTGCAGGGAGAAACTTGCAAACTCTCTGGAGGTGCATGAGGCATGGAGCCCTTGGCCAAGCCCACTGAGCTGGCAGGCATCTGCCTGTGCCCTGTCTTGAGGTAGGTAAAATCGTCAGGGGTGATGTGCCACACAGCTGGTAGGTGTCATAATTCATGTTTGTTGTTACATGTTATGGAAATTTAAGGATGCAGCAAAGTACAAGGTCAAGGGTATCCAGGAGTGAATTTATGAGGTTTGATTTTGAGCCAGGCTAGTATTTTTAATGCCATGTTGTCTAGTTTAAGCTCAAGCCAGGGGTACAAATCCTGGCTACCATCGCTTGAATGGTGAGTGTGACCTTTGCTGAAAGAAGCGACCTTGAGGTTTTCCTTTGCCATAGGTGGATTTGTATTTTAAGACTTCCCTGATAAAACATTTTTTTCCTCAAGATTATTGTTAAGGAAGAATGCAACTGCATCCTGCCTGCTATTTTACTAACCATTTTTCTATGGGAATCTACCCTTGCTGATCTCTCTTGGGAATTATGGAGAGAAGAATAGGAAAGATTGTGTTGATCTCAAGCTTTGTGTATTGATGTGTTTGTGTGAGGAGTCACATCATGTAGCAGATGAACTAACACTAATCTTTGTAATTGCTCATTGACTGCACCCAGGAGACATGTTTTGATATGAAAAAGGGACTTGTCTTCAATTCATGGTATATAAACAAAGTTCAGAATTTATCTGAAAGAGATGGCAAAGGTGCTGGTTTATGTTCACTTCAGAGGAAGTTGATTTTATTTGAGATTACCTATTGCCTAAGAAAGCAAACATTTTGCAATAAGCTGTAATTTTAAGAGCATTGTGCTTTTTCATGCCAACCCACTGCCTAACAACAAAAATAATAATTTTACCAATTTGCTAAGTGATTCAGTCTAGCCATACTTGCTATGTTGGTGTTGAAACAGAAGCACATAAATGATGACTTCAAATAGCTGGAGTGAAGGTTTGAGCTGTGAAGTTTGGGGCTGGCTGAGTCACATTATACATTTGCATTTCTTTGAACCATTTGATTCATATCTGTACATTAGTTTAAGACTTTTGTAATACCAAGTTGGAATAATCTGGAAATAAATTTCCGGTTCCAGCTGATCACTGTGTCAAAAATAGTTGTTTAATACAATCCTACTTTACAGATTGCAACAGGTTACCCAAGCCAATAGATGTAATAAAATGTGTTTTAGTTAACATCTGTTTGAGTTGGAAAGTCTCTTTTGCATGCTTTTACCTTCAAAGTTTTGCTGCAGTCAAAAAATGAAAAAAAAATCTTATTTATAAACCTCATAATTTGTATAACAGGAACCTAAATGTTGTAATAAAATAACTATTGTTAATGCAGATCCAAGAGAAATAAAGAAAAAAAAAAGAATGAATGTTACTGTGCAGAAAAGTTCTCAACAATAAAACATAAGTTAATATTGCTATGTATATGTTCTGGTATCTAACCCTTTTCCACATATCCTTATATCTCTGCCCTCTGTTTTCTAAGGTTGATGGTAGAGTCTGTTTGGGGGAGTACAGTGGGAAATTTGCACCCTCAGCCCTTTGTCAAGAGAAAGATGGTGTTGAAGTCAACACTTTCCTTTCTTCATTCTAGGATCCGCTTGGAGTAATTTTTATGTGTTTTTTTAACAGGTTTTTCTAGCACATTATTATTTCCTCATTGCTCTGAAAGTCCAGTTCACTCTGATTGTACTCTATATGTTGATGATGACATGTACTAATGTCATGTGAAGAATGTCTTTTACAGCTAAGCCAAGCAGCAGCGAAGTTACAGGCAGAATTTGGCAGGTGCAGTCTGAGCCAGCCAGCAAAACTCAGGGCTGAGCCTCAAAAACCCCGTGCAGAGCCTGAGGCACCAGCCCTGCCCCTACTTTACACGGATTAGTGACATAGTAACATTTAGTGACAATAGAGCATGGTTTGGTAGTTGACAGTGTTGGATTAATGGTTGGACTTGATGATCTAAGAGATCTTTTTCAACCTTAACGATTCTATGATTACAAGGCTGCAGGGCTGTGTGCCTCTCAAGAGGGGTAGATCAACTAGAAAAAGCAATAGCACCTACATTTGTGAAGATAATCAACAACTAATCCAAGATGAACATCTCAGATTGGCAGCAAATGCTGTTCAAAACTTTCATCAGCATGACAGAGGACTGAATGAGAAGAAAGAATAGGTTATCTGGGAAACATATAATTAACCAAATACATCACCTGTATACATCACCTGTTTTTGGCTGAGTGCCAGAAAGCATTCCTTTTGTATGCAGGCCTGAATCCCTTCTTTAACCTCTAGAGTTTGCTGTGTTTGATGTGAAATCGTGAAGTAAACTGTGTGAAAGTCAGCAGTAGTTGCTAGCAGAAATTTTTTCTTTACATATTGCTCATTCCAGATATGTTAATTTTCATTATTCACTTACAATAATACTTGTGTTGCATTAAACTGTCTCGTATAAATACATTATCTTGTAACTAGGTTTTCCTACAAAAATATCACTACTTTAAAGTAGATAATCATGTTTAAGTTTTCTTTCAAGTAAACATGAATCTATTAACCTAAAGAAAACATGTGAATATTTTATTTTTTCTACTTTCATTTAAATTAGATAATTTAGTTTAGAGTTGACTGATCAAGCAAAATAATAGTTATGTGAACAAGCATAATAGCTTAAGGAAAAATGCTATTTATGATCTGTCAATTAAAACTTTGTCAAAAAATCTGGTTCACTTAAGTTTAGAGTTTTTCTACATGTAAGAATAAAAATATTAACTACAAGCAAGAGATCTCTGGACTTCAGAAAATCTTCAGAGGACATGAAGAAAAGACCATATGATATATGAGACAAAAAGAATGAGACTGCAAAAAGTAACATCAATGTTAAATTTTTTTCTTCCCCTCTTTTTGAGCCTTCTTCCCAAACCAGGAAAAATAAATGTTATTTCCAAGACAGCAAAAAGAAAATTGAAAATTTAACACAATAAATGAAATTATTTATAACTAAGTTTGAATGAAGTTTGAAGTTTGAATGCAGTAGTCAAGAATACAAAAATCACAAAATATTTGTTCTTTTCACAGATTTCTAGCTAGATTTACTTGCATTAATGTCTAATGCATTTTTATGATGCTGTCAGATTTTTGACTTAAAACATGAAAGACACATTCATATATTTCTTAAACTGTATTCTCCCTTCTGGGCATTTTCTACAATGTAAGATAAAGTAACTTTTTAAGTATGAGTTTCTCACCAAAACTTGGGTACTGTTGGTTTGAAAATACTGCAGATAATTTAGACCCTTATACAACAGTTATAAATAGATTTTCTAGATGTCATTTATTTTCAATGCTGACAATGACAGTGTCTCTCTTTTCTTTTTGCACCATCTTTCTCTCCTCTTTCTACTTTCTCTTTAAAAGCAGTATCTCTTTCATTTGTCATCTTCAGAATGCACCATGAAAACTGGAAAAAATCTGATTAACTAAGTGCAGAAATAAACTGCTCAAGGGAGAAAAACTAGCTCATTACCACTAAGATGAAATCATAAAATCGCTAAAACTTTGTAAAGAAAAAGCAAATTTGCAAAGAAGACATCCAAAACAATGTAACATTAGCCCTCAGTTTTCACTTAATGCCAACCACCTGCCCTGCTTGTAAATGTCTTCTCTGCCTGCCATCATCACTCCTTCATGCCCTGACAGCTGCTGCCCTGCACAGCCTCTGCCCTTTCTCATCCCCTACTTCCTTCCACTGCAGCCCTCTATCACTACTTGAACATATTCTCTGGGCTTGTTATGGTCTAACTCACCATGATATGTTGGAGATGCCATCAGTCTGACTTATTTTCCATTAATCCATCTTTATGGATTCCTCCTAAGCTCATATCTTTTGCTATAGCACCAATTCCACCTATGATGACCTTCACATACAAACCTTCTATTACCCACCACATTTCTCTTTATAGCAGTATTTCTTTTTTTTTTAATCGATAATAATTTTCTTTTATAAATACATTGCTTTAGGTCTTCTAATATCTTATATAAAATTTACATTTTATATATATTGTATATATATATGTTTTTATAATCTCACTTTTACCAATTTGAAGGGCATAGACTGTGTGTCTGATGTCTGGTCAAGCAGATTAGATCATCTAAGACCTGAACTATGTCTTATTCTCTTAGTTTTTGTGATATACATGTGTCAATTTAGTTGGTGAAGTCTTAGTGTAACATTTTGCCATGACAATGCAAGAAAGGTAGTTGTTTTTGACCTTTAGATCTATAGCACAAACAAATATGGCAGAACTGTCACAACTTGTTCTCATTTTGTCTAGACAAAGTTTTATAGGTTGGATCTGTGTATGGTTTTGGATTTTTTTTTATTTCAGGTTTTAATTCAGATCTTTCTTAAAAAAACCCAATTATCCAGAATAGATTTTTTTGGGAAAAAAAGCAGCTCTGTAGTTTTCCAACTTATTTTCTGTTTTGACTGTAGTCAAACAGGTTTTTTTATAACAAGGTAGAAGCAGTGTTATTTGTATCAAATCAAAGGATTGTAATGAAAGTCATTGGTAAGGGAAAGAGCCTTATGCAGCCTCTTACCTGTCATTGTCACAGGCAGATGTCACATGGACCAGTGCTAAAGTCTCTCCTAGTCCAAAATGAGCTCAAAAATCTGAAATAAACCTCATCAAACAGGTCCAAAGTATACAAACTGCTTGCTTACACAATGCTTCACAAGAAAAGAGTTCATTGTTAAACATGGTGCTCAAGTTTTTAAACATTCAAGGTCATAGCAAAGTCTGCAGAAAGTGCAAGACAATATCATGCTGCTGGTATTATTGTAGGTCTTTGTAAAGTGAGGCATTTGCAAAGACTGAGTGATCAAGTAAGTCTAAATGAAGTAGAATAGGTCAAGGAGTAAGTAGAAAAAACCTCCAATAACTTCCACAGAGTTTAGGTCTTGTCTTTTCTGCATATTTTAACATTAAATTGACTAGTGGCAAAAGTCCTTGGGAAATGTATCATAAAATCCATTGTTGAAAGATTTCTACTACAAGTTTTGGATGTGGATATTTCAGAAGCCGGGAAATAAAATGGTAATTAAGCTCTACTCAGCCTTATTGCTAAGCACTGCCTGCCACCCTTATCCCAGTTTTGCCTGGATCGCAGCCCAACAGGAGGAAGGGGAAGCTGATTATTTGGGAAAAATTCATCTCTTTTTAGCTGTTTGGTTAGCTACTGATGGCAGAGGTGCTGTCAAATGCCCAGTGAGAACATTTGAATTGTCATTACAGACAGGGGCTTAATCAGATTTAACCAAGTGCCTTCTGGGAATTTGGCATTTACTACTAGTACTTTTCTGGGATGCATATGCTCATATTTCTACTTAGCAGATCAAACTGAAGAGTGAGCCTGGTTACATTACTTGGTTCATTACATGCATGGTTCATTACTTGGTCCACATAAAAGAGTTGTAGTCCCCTGGCTGTGCCCTCTGCTTTACCTTGTATTGGGTCTGTCTGTGAAGCATCCCCAATTTCAGTTCCTTAGAAAAGCCTGATGAAAACAGATCCACTTGGCTTTGCCTTAAGACAGAAAGAGTGTGCTGCAGTCTTAGCTGGTGAAAACAACTCTTTTTTTTCTTTTTTCTTTTAGCCAGTGTTGTATTATTGGAAAGAACCTTTTGTTGCTTTCTCTGTTCCCTCTTCTGAGTCTTCTAAGGGTCTCTTTAACTTTTCTTTCCTCTTTTCTGAACTGGGCAATTTTCAGTTCAAGCAAATCATAACCCAGTTGAGTTGAAAGAGAAAGCAATTTATGTGTGTCTCTCCAGCTCTCATGTGCTGTCACAACAGCCAGGAGGTATATTGTCACATGTGGTGGAAGAGAAAAGGCTCTAATAAATTTAGCTATGATTACTAAGAAGAAATCCTGTGCTTATGCCTGCACAGGCATTTTGTTTTCAGAGATAGTTTTTTGTTAAAAGAACCAGGACACATTTTCTTTGTCTGAAAAAAACAGGATTTGCCCAAGTAAGAGGATTTACCAAAGACTATGATAATTTATTGGTTTTCAGGAAGTAATGTCACTGTATTGCCTGCCATATTTGCATATTTTTGTTTCATACCTTTCAGGGGATTTTGCATAAGACAAAGGTAAGCTGTGTGTGTGTTGCTGTTTTGGAAGTTCTGGGAATGAGAAGACTATAAATGGGAATTCATTAGGACATCAGTTGACAGTGCTAATATATTCTGCAGTATGAACTCAACAAACAGGTCCTACCCATCTCTAATGCTCCCCAGTTTAGGCTGTGTCTGCAGAGTGAATAAGAATTGGATTTAGTAAGTCATTAAAAATGGGTGGGGGTATGAGTTTGTGGCCCTGCTTTATTCCAATTATTCAAAACCAAACCACTTCCCTCCTCAAAAACTTCATGCAAAAACCCATGAAACATAGAAATAAAAACAATTTTTTAACTCTTAATATTTTGTGTAGCATATGCTGTAAGTGTAGACCTAATATTGCAGGATTCCCCCTGGGGTAATGTTTGTGTTCAGGGAGCTCCTCAGCAGTAAGGTGAGACACTCCAGCCATATAAGGCTGGGGTATAGTCAGAGATCTTCAGGCTTGAGTGTTTTAAATCTGGTTTTTTGTTCAGGAGAAAATGTGCTCTTCCTGGCAGGATTGTTGTCTCCGAGTATGCAGGATATTGAGGAGAAATTCAAAGTGGGAACTCTATACTCAGTGTTCCCCTGGAGTTACCTGGGTTTCTTCAGCAACTGTAGGAAAACCCAGAAGACACCAGTCAGGTAGTGAGAAATTCACGGCTTTTCTTTGTACTGCCATCTGATACTGCATCCCCAAGGGCTCACCTTCAGGTTTAAATATCTTTACATTTCTTAAATATTCTCTCACTGTTATTAGTCACTGTGCTTTTTTGTGTCCTGGTATGGAGTCATTGGTCTGTTGCGACACTGCTATTTCTGCTTTGAGAAGAAAATTCCTTTAATGTACAGAAAACTCTGACTGTTATGTTGTGGCTAATGGCAGAGCTGCCCTTGGGCTGTGAACAGCCATAGAATTGGTAAACAAAAGCATCCTTATTCGAGGTTGTATTTTGAATGCAGATAGTAATAAAAAAGTCTGCTGGCTGTTCAGCAGATTATTACCCTGTCTCTCCTCTGGCAATGGGCTGTTAGGGAACAGACTTGGACTAGCATATTTTAACTTTGTAAATTCCCATCAGTCTGCAGGCTGGTCATAAGAGACATAGCACAGGAGAGAAGGTTAGACTGTCCTCCCACATCAGACAAAGAAATACCATTGAAGCAGGGGACTATGTCTCTAGAAACATAGGTGAGCATTTAACTACTTTTTAAACCATAAAATGTCAGTATGTATGACTTCGGTTTATTCTTTTAAATACAAAAAGGTTGAACTAGCCTTCCCTGTGTAAAGCTGAGACAATCTTTCAGTATGTAACTTCCTGAGATGGAGGGGATTGAAACCTAACCAAACTTGAAATCAGAATAAAATACTTTCTAAGGACTGCTGTTTCATTCCATGTGTGAGTACTTATTGTATCCAGGTCAAAACACTGTGGCCCATTTTTTGACTTGCCTCTCTCCTCCCCCTAATATGGTCTTACATTTCTGTCACCAAAGCACTCTTCCATGGACAAGGTCCTGTGCATATGCAGTGGGGGACCTAGAGATGGGAAGGGATGGGTGTCAGGGAGCATAAGGATTCTGAGGAAGTAATATATCTGCATTTAGAGGAACTTCATCCCAAATGTACATTAAAGGGCAGAAAATATTTATGGTTATGTTGATCCTTGAGAAAAATCAGGCGTGGTAATGGTATAAAAGCTTTTTAAAGGGATAATAAATAATAGTTATTATAAGTAAGCCTTGGAGCCATAAAAATCCCTCCTTGGCCACCTGAAAGCTTATGCATTGCCACTATTTCACTATAAATTACAGTGTTTTTCTAAGACCAAAGCATATAATCCACACGAGGTTTTTGGATCAAGTCACCTTATTTTCCTAAAGGGTAATGAATCTTACTTATTGTAAGATTCAGGTTAATCTTAACTTTTCTCAGTTTCTGAAGAGAAGCTTAGGACAATCTCCAATTTTTAACTGCAGACGTTTGTTATCACAAACACTGGTGCAATCAATGGCATTAGAATGTCTTTTGGCCTTTTTAAATCAGAATTTTCTTTCTTTTAGAAGGTTAGCAGAGACTGTAAAATGCTTCAGAGCAGTATAGAGTTGTCCGTGAAAGGACAGGGTGTCTGTAGATCCTCTATAGCAGAATGATTGGTACAAACAGTGTGGAAAACAGCTATCAGAGTGCAGAGCCCTTCAAAGCTTAAAGCT
>WEIV01020251.1:3938-61220 GCA_013390005.1 Calyptomena viridis
GATATTTTTCTTGCTCTGGGTGTAGTAGCTGCTCTGTTGGGGGCAGGGGATGAGAGGAGGCTCCAGGATGATTTTATTCTGCAGAGTTTTGTAATCCTCCTCTTCACTGTAAGCTGGAAGGGGACAGCTGGGGACACAGCAGGCAACCTTTCCATTAAGTGGAAAGAGCAGCAAGTTTTCCACTGACAGTTTTTTTCCCCTCTTGACTTGACAAATTTGCAAAACTGAAAACTGTTAGGAGAGGAAAAAAGGTATTTCTTGCAAAAACAAGCTGATAACCTTCTCCCAGGGAGAGAACTGAAAACGATTTGAGATTTTTCTATATAGTTATTTCTGAATATTAAAAATTGAGGATTTTTTCCCAAGCTAACCTTTTTTTTTTTTTACATGTTGGTTCATTGGTCAAATAAGGTCTTAAATGATACAAAATTTTGAATTTGAAATTTATGCTTTTTAAAGCTATATAAAAAAAACTTGAGTCTAAAATATGTTTGGAATTGTTGGCTTATGAACATGCATTTTTAGTTGATTTCAAATTTTTTTCCTGATTCGGGAGGGATTTTCAACATCCTACAAATACTTATGGGATACAATAGCCATTCCCCATGCAGCTTCTGCATGCTGTGGTGAGAGTTTGGAAAATGTGGCTCCATTCCCTAAACCTGACAGAGGTTACTCACCAAGTCCCTTTCACTTAGGCTGTCAAACTGCTTTCATTAGTAATAAATCTTCCTTTTTCTTCACGGACCTGCAATTGAACTAACATCTTAAACAATACAGTTTAATTTTCTTAGTTTTCAGGACATCTTTTCTGTTGAAGTGTGAAAGCCTGTCTTGCAGCACATAAGGGTGGAAAACATCCCAGGTCCATTCATAAAATAACATGCACAGAAAAATGCGTGTGTGCATACTTTATTCATACTTCAAAACAAAAGCTGTGGTTTATGAAGTCTTTGAATCCTTTGTGCACTGGTTGTGGGTAGAGACGATTGAACTCTGGCCAAAGATTTTGAGAGGGCACTGTTAAGTTTATTAAACATCTGGGAGGCATACCAAGCTTCCTGCAAGTCATCTGGTACAGAAGCTTCTTACTATAACCAGCGCTTTGAGGTTTGCAGTTGCAGTTACTAAGAGCCCTTACTGCTGCAGGTTGAAAGGATTAATTTCCTTCATACTCTGACATGGTTGGAAGTGACAGAAGAGAATGTCTTTCAAGCTAATAGATCATCCATTATATNATAGATCATCCATTATATCAGTCCCAGACTGACTACATGCCAAACACACACGCAAGAGAAATAAACCAAGTGCTAGCAAAAACTTAAAGCAAACATAGTAGGATCACTTTCTCAGTTTGATAATCCATTAAAATGGAGGCTGTTTTGTCCTCGTGATACTTGCAGTACAAGACTCTGCCCGCCCAAAGCAGTTCTGAGCTCTCCAACTCCAGTTCAGCAGCTCAGGGAGGGTTTATGAACATTCCAAACTCCAGAAGGATTGGTTTTGGCTTTGGGAGGAGGTGGTTTATTTGTTTTAATTTGGTGTTTGTGTTTAGACGGGGGTTTGTTGGTTTTGTTTTGATTCGTTCAGTCTTTTTCTGAATGCTTCCTTTTTGTCTTTGCTCTTTCCCGTTATTTCCCTAAACTAGTGAGTCTGTTTCTTACAGCCTATTTCCCAACTGTATTGCAGTGCAGGGAAAGATGTTCAAAGCTTCACTGTCCAGAGATCAGGCCTCACTGCCTGGAACAGCAAAATGTGACTGTTCATCCATGCAGGTAATCTGCTGCCGAAGTCATCTCTCCAGCAGCCTTGCCCAGCCCCCAGAATGGCAAAGTTTAGTGCACAAGGGGTTTTTTTTTTTTGGCTGCCTGTGTGAGCTAGCAAGTCCACAAGACATTATTCAAACCCTTAAACCTGTGTCAGATTGTTAATGTCTTAGTGCTTATTCAAGGATGGCAGATGTCAGAGTAAATGGGAGGCCATCAAGAGGAAAATGACTTGCCATTCACAGTGTGATTGCTGCAGTCTGTCAGGTAGCATGCGAGAGGGTGACATGTGTGAGACTGATGGAGGGAAGGATGGGGAGGCAGAAGTTATGTTTCCTTTTCTTGAGGAAGTGAGGGAGAAGGCTCCAGCAACAGTAGCCATAAATCAATTGCTCAACAGAAATAGAGACCCCAACATCCAGCTTTGGGATAATGCTAGTAAAGAAGGGGTTTGGCCATTTTAAAGCAGATGGCATTGACACATTTGGAAGGAATTGCAGTTATCAACCAGGAACAGAAGCCAGATTATGTTTATCAATGCTTTAATTTCTCCTGTATTTGGACATCACGTATACAAAAAGAGAAAAGGTTCTAAATGGGAGATTTTACACATAGTAAAAGGTAGTGATTATGCAAAGTATGTTATTTCTCCTGGATCATCTGTGCATTAAGGAGTACTTCCTAGTCCATAAGGTTCTGATGTCCCAAGGCACAGAGGACTTGGGGATCAGGATTCAGTTCAGTTCTTGGTGTTATGTGTTTATGTGCTACACCATCTGATTTTGAAAATGCCTCTGTTTCATTGTCTTTAAGACAAGGTGAAATATTTTTCAAATTTTCTGTAAAGATTTATTACTTAATATACTTTGGGGAGGTTTTATATAAAAAAAAACTTAATTATTTCACTCTGAACAGTTTATTCCTTTTGCAAAATTAAATACAGGTCATCGATAGTGCAAGTAATTGCAATGAAAAAACAGTGTCTTTTAGAAATAAAAATTGAGATTAAGCCATACTGATGAGTCAGGATCAATTTTACTCCCATTTTACTCCCTTTCTCTATCTTCCTGCTTGTAGGAAGGGACTACAGGGACACAGGGACTAGTGAAACATCAATGAATCATTTTGAATTGAATTCAAATTCAATGAATTGAAAAAGAGACCAGTTGTTAATCCAGCACTGACAAGTCCACCACTAAACCATGTTCCAAAGTGCCACATCTAGACACCTTTTAAACATCTTCAGGGATAGGGGCTCAACCACTTGCTTGATTGTACATCAAGCTGCACTTCCTTTGGTGGTTTTGATCTTGTAAAGCATCCCAAAGTACTGGCAAAGTTATATTCACGCAAAGCAAATAGAGCCATTTTGCTTTTTCACAGTATCTTGCTGCTAACAGGGAGGGCATGGAGAATATGGAAGAAACTCTCCATCTTCTCAGTTCTGGTGCCCACTGCACAGAAGGGAATCACTCCAGTAGAAGTCCAGCTCGGCCTCTGAAACTTGGGACTGATGTTGTCCATTCTGAGAAGGTCTGTGAGAATTATGCTGACAAATTCCAACATGTTTGTAGGGCAGGCAGAGAGCTTTCAGAAATTAAGAGCTTGCCTGAATTTGGGTCATTCTTGCATTGAAGGCAAAATATTAAAAGCAAATTAGAGGGAGCGTATTTTCTCACTTTTCAAGACCCTGTCCAAGGCTTTGTCACAGAATGTTTTCCTTCAGTAGGTAACATTAAGAAATCAGATGGGTGTAGTCAATGCAGAAAGATATGCAATAACACTATTTTTTTTTTCCACCAGCTTTTCAGAAGAATATAAATAATACTATCTGAACTTTGCCCTAGCCTGAATCAGGTATCTGCCATTAACACTTCTAGTTCCAATTGCTTAAATTTTGGCAAAGTTGTAAACAGCTAAAATCAAATAATTTTTACAAAAAACCTGTTACAGGAACTACTGTATGCCTACCATTCGAGTGCCCTGAGTGCTTCTACATCTCTTAATGTTCACACACAACAGTTGCACTGTCACACTGCTGCATCTAAACATTGAATACCGTTCTTGAATATCTCTGTCAAATCACTGAAGTATGCACTTCATTTCAAACTTGAAGCTGAAGCAAGGTTTATGTGATCTGCTGAACTGATTCCTCTGATCTACACTTTTACAGTGGGAATTGAATTTGGAAGAAAATTGAATTTGAAGAGAATTTGAATTTTTGAAAATTCAAAGTGGTCAGGAGTTCCTGTACCTGGTTCTGCAAATAATTTTATGTCTCAAATTCTGCAGGTCTCTCAATGGTTTTACTAGGAGTTCAGACACACAGGTTTAAATATGTGCTAGTACTGTCAGACTAATGTTTACTTTTGAATTTCAGGCAATTGGTTTCAAACCCTAAATCCTTCCCTTCCATTCATTTGCACCAAGAATACTCTCTGTGTATAGGATTCTGCTGAGTACTTTTTGAAATGCCAAATATGTTGTGCACTTTTTAGGAAACATGACTTCTCTACAGTGACTTAAATGCTACTTTTCATTTACTTTGACTTTTGTATCATTTAAAACCACACACCAGTTTTGGCAAGCGTTAAGAGCTCTTAAATGATTTGTAATATGTTTTTAATATGATCCTAGTTCAAGTTCAAACTGAATAAATATAGGGCTTAAATGAAACCTGCTGTCTTTCTGCTTTATGAGAGCAACAGCTACATACCAGGGTAAGGGCTGATGTATTTGCAAAGCAACAAGTTTTACAATGAAAAAAAGATGGATATTGACTTTTTTCACTTAAGTATTATTCTTCAGTAACGTTTTGGTGTTACATAAGGCAGAAAGCAGCTAGTTTAGCCAATTGTTTCACATTGCTCTGACAGAGAACTGTCCAGACAGTTACTTGCTGAAACAAAAGAGAATGTTCTCTTTATGTTTAAAATTCACCCTCATCTAACTGTTTTACAGATTGTGCTTCCTTGACCAGTGAAAGATTACTGGGTAAACTGAGGGAAATGGTTTATCTGATTTATCACTTGGAAATTATGATTATTAGGCTGGGGTACATAGCACAAGTAATGCTGCATGGGGTCAGGATAAACCCGGAGGTGGGAAGAGTGTAGGTTTTTATCAGTACACAGATTTTCAACTGGATAACAGAAGTTGGTCCACAATAGAAGATGCATAGAGTTAACAACTCTGTTTTCAGTATTCCCAAGCTTGGTGATTTTTCTAAACCTTTGTTTCCTCAAATTATCTGATGCCATTAAGTATGCTTTCTCCCTCCACTTTTTTATTACTTCTAATTCTTATGTCTTAAAGAGATACTGGGTAGTATGAATATGTTGATTTGAAGCCTATTAGCTCAGCTATTAGTCACCAGAAAAGTCAACAGAAATGTCTTGAAAAAACATGTTTTCATTCTATGTAAGTATTGAATTTTTAAAACGCCTGATTCTTTAGCAGTTGATAGTGACATTGTTGTTTCAACTTGCCTCTTCTGGAAGGGACCTGAAAGCCCAGGAACCTGGTTGCAACTGGGTAGAACTGTAGTTTGTTTACCCAGATATTTCCTATGTCTAGCGGCTAGAAAAATCACTTCTTTCCTAAAATCTATTTTGTTTTGAAATAACATATTCCATTTTCACATGCAGATCAGTAATACATTTTTCTAGTAATAATGGAAATAAATGGGGCTGTGGATGAAGTTTTCTACATCCCAAATAGCCAAGCAAAGCAGAGGCCTGGTCTGCAGTGCAAGCTTGTAGCCTTTATCTCTGGTGCCACAGAGGGGTCTAGATGTTGGGTTTCATGCCAGCATGTCCAGCCATGAGACCCAGGCCTGGATTCCAGGAGAACACTGCCTGCACAGAACTTATTTAGTGGGCATTGGTCTAATTGGTTTAATCATCCCTCATCTAGTTTTTTAGGCTTTGTTTGTGCTTAATTCCCTTAATCTGCATTGCTGTTGTGAGGAGTACCGTATCAAAATGGGAAGAATAAGTAAACAAAACATCTGAACAATGCAGACTGGGCATGTTGTGTGCTTCAAGTGTTGACTCATAACTGTACTTCTTACAATTTTTGATCCCCTCTCAACTTTTGCCAAATTATTCATAACCGCTTGCACTACTGCAAACGTGGCCTGAACACCACCAAGCAGAGCAGACAAAATACCTCCCTTGCTTAACATGGTACTTGATTGCAGCCCACACTGAGCTGTAGTTTTTGCCAGTCTCACATTTGCCAGTGGTGCTGATTCACACACAGTGTCATTCACTGCACCACCCATCACTTCCCTGGGGAGCCCACAAGCTGCCTTGGCTCTTGTCAACTTGCACCAAAACAAAACAGGGTAAATGTGTCTGTACATGCAATTACTTCAGTAAAATATTTCTGCTTTAATCAAAGATCTTGCGTGAGAACAGAGGAGAAAAACAGAGAGAAAAACAGTGTTTGTCTTTGAGTCTGAGAGTGGTAAAAAGGAAAAGGGAAAGCCTTTTATGTGGATGAAGTCAAAATCTTTTTTACAGTAGATTACTTGTACATATGGTAACACGGGTTATCTGATGAAGAGAATTGTAGAGGTAAACAGAAATCAAGAAAGCTAGTTTATTGCATTGAGAAACCTGTCACAGAGAGGAATTGGAGGTAGAAACACTACAGAGCAGAACTTGAGGAAAATATGTAGCACCATCCTCTGATATATTCATCAAAATGGGAAAAGTACCAGGATATGTGTGCAAGTGCTATGATCTCTGACTTGGTATTGTGTAATCTTTCTTCAGAAATAACATTGCAATGTCATTTTGTTATACTTCACAGGGACAAGGCAGGTTTTTATGTGAATCCAGAACTTGAAGACTTGGAAGGAATTTCTAGAATCCATAGTGAGACCACGTGCACCTTTAAGTCACAATTTTAGAAAGAATTCTGTGCCCAAAGGCCCTCTGTTTTGGGGTTCCCTTTACTATTAGTTATCTTGCCAGCATCTCTAGTTACTTTAAAAATAGTTTTTACAAGTATTTCTTTCTAGATACTGTATTTAAAGAAATGGAAATGCAAGTAGGCAGAATTGTGTATTTGCTCCCAAAGTCATCCTCACCAAAGGATGTCAGGTTTATGTGCCCCTTCTATGCTTGAATGTAGAAATAGTAGCTAGAGACACTTGTCTTTCAAACCTTTAACTACCAGGGACAGTTTTTCTTCAATTAGTGAAAGATCTGATGCAGGCAGCTAGCCTCACATGTAAAGCAGGGGCTCTGACCTGGCTGCTGCCACTTGGTTGGAATATTTTGACTGGATGTTCTGAGTGGTAACTCCAGCTCAGTGTCCAGGTGCAGTCAGAAAAAGGAAATTGAGCATAGATCAGGAAACGCAAGGAGAGATTGGAGAGCAGGGAAAGTTGGAGTGTACTGTGCTCTAAATCTGAGTTTTAATTGCACATTGCATTGGGCATGGGTAGCTAGCTTCCCTCATCACAGAAGGTTTAGAAGTACTGCAAAAAGGTTGGTGAAGGATAACATAGATCGTCAGAGATTTGGACTCTGTTCATAGAGTGACTGGGTAAACCTGGACTTTTCAGTCCGGAAAAGTAGTGAATGAGTAAAAAGTGGAGAAAACTCAAAAACGCTCTGGAGAGAGCATAGAGAAGCAAAGTGTTTGGCACTTCATGCATGAGCAATGCCATACCAGATCCAAGCTCCCAAACCGAGTTGCAGCGAAAACAAAGAATCACAGAATACTCTGAGNGCGCGGGCAGGGAGCGGGGGCAGCGCTTCCCGGCGCTCCATTTGCCGCCGGAGAGTCCCGTGGGAGCCGAGCGGAGCCGTGCTGTGTTGTGGACTATGAATGCTTGAGAACAATAAAGCACCGTGTGGGGCCGGGAGCGCCTGCGGCCGCTTCCAGGTACAGTCCGTGAGTCTGCGGTACCCGAACGTGCGTCTTCTCTGTCCGTCCATCCACCAGTCGTCTTGCTATCCCCGGCAGGATGGTGTCGTTCCTCCTGGGGTTTAATGTCCTTCTTGGCTACTCAGTTCTGTACAGCCAATGCTGCTCTTTTTTGAGGGATCAGCATACTGGGGAGTGGGGAGAGACTTCGACCCAGCAGAAAAAGCACTCAGCAGCACAGGGGTTGGGTCCTTCTCCCTGTCCCCTTCCCTGTTAGCAAGATGGAACAAGGTCCTAAAACTGCACGGTGTGATCTTTCCGTGGCTACAATCTTTGGAGAAGCTTTCCCCATTTTTCCTTAAGCTCCTCAGTTCAACTGATAGTTGGTTTACTTGGATGCAAAGGATGAAAGATTGTGTTGTAGGGCTGCGTGAAATGGGTGTGTGTGTGGTGTCACCTAAGGATGTTAATGGGCTTTTCTTTTGCTGGGCATCAGCTGTGTGTGACTGTGGTAAAACTTCAGGTTTTGTGTGAGGCGGCAGCAGTTCGGGGTAGAAGGAGAGTAACAGATGATAAATGACCCAAGACCAATGTGTTGCTCCTCGGCCACATCTGTGTTGTGCTTAGTCCAGACTGCGAACTAAGGCAGCCCTAACAAGCAGTGCCTCCCTGTCTGCCAGTGTGTAAAGCTAAATATAGCACTGAGGGATGAGGAACTCTTTCAGCGGAGTTCCCCTGAATAGAGCAGAGGAGGGCTGACTCCTCTCAAAGGGCAAGAATGGCCTGAAAAATCAAAAGATCCAGGAACAAAGAGGCATTCAGTACCTCAGGCAGCTATCGTCTCAGCGAGGAATGTTGAGGGGATTGCTTTCTGTGAGATTACAGCCATGGTGGGCCGAGATAAACATGCCATCTGTGGGAAATTGGGACTTGGGTAGGCAGGACTGGGTCTCTAGACTGTCTGTTTTGAAAGCTTAGAATAGCTTTGTGAGGTATGGTTTCCTCAGGCTTATCTTGAGACTTCCAAATGAGATGCCTTGGAGAGAAGCTGGTAATCAACTGAAAATCAATGCTGAATGTACTCAAGACAAGTAGCTAACTGATGAGCTGTACTGAAAAGAACTAATAGGTAAGATCCAGCTCTGATTTTGGATGAGTGATGGGGATATCACTCCTTTAAACTGACAGGACTGAAACAAGCCACTGTAAGTTTTGTTTTATCGTTGTAAAAGATGAAAGAAAACACTGGTTTAGCAGGGGTTAAGCTCACAGTGGTGCCACACATGGAGTAAACTGCTTTTTTTGTATGGTACAATGAATCCCCGTTGGTTTACATTCTTCATGATTTCTTTCTTACGAGGTTTCTGGTACCAGCACAGCATGTTGCTACCTGTGCTCCAGTTGCATGTGTTGTCCAAACAGTCCTTGGGGAATGCAGCATCACCATTCCTGTTCATGGTCTGTGGGGTAAGCTGCTGTCACACTGTGTCAGAAATTACAGGCACCGTTCAACACCTGGAGCATCATCACTGGAGGCATATGAACTGAAAAAGCTGATAACATGGAATTTTTGTTTTTGTAACTCAGAGTAGTTAAAAAGTGGGCTTTTGGGATGAAGACAGGAAGGAGCTATCTGTGGATCATACTGCCACTTTGTGCTACATCACTGTAAAGCTCTGGTGTTATGACATGTACTAGAATTGGGTGGAATAGGACGTCAGCATTTGAATGGAGGAGGCAAAATTTGTGATTGCACACACTTAAGCATTTGTTCCAAATGTTAGCAGATATACAGGTGTACTCTGCAAGCACTGACAAGTGCCCTCTGCTTGGAATGGGTATGAGGGACTGAGCCACATCATCTAATAAACACTGCTAGAAATGAGTTTGTAAACAAAAGTTCCAGAGAGCATTTTGCAGCCACAGCAAGGACAATACATAATTTGTAAACAGGAGGCAAAGACTGTAGCTGAAAGCTGTTGCTAATTTCTATTCTAGTTTCTATAAAAAGTAGTATTAAAAAAATCTAAATCATTACAGTGAGGAACGTGAATGGATGGTATTTAATACAGCTGTATTTTTAATTGGAAAATGTGCAGGATCATGACAACAAGCCAGCTCACTCTTCCTAGGTGGCTCTAGAATAGCACTGCATGACTCAGATCCATGCATTGTGACTGATTTGGTTTTGATTCATTAAAATGCATCTTGTCCCCAGAGTAGAATGTTCCCCAGCCCCTCCCATGGGGTCAGGTACCCTGCTTGTGTCTGGTCACATCTGGAAATAGGGCCAGAATTACAGGTACCATGCCAGTGGAGAGATGAGCCTGGGAACTGAGAGTCTGCATCGGCCAGCACAATGAGACTTTTAAATTCACAAAATAGAGGATGAATGAGTCAGACTGGGGAGTGGGGTATTCTCTGAGATAATTGCTCTCATTGATACGAGGCCAGGTGNTTCGCAGGGACCCCACCAGGCTCAACAGTGAGTGGAGCTGTAGGGCATCCGTGCAAGTCCTTTTTCAAGGTTACTGTGGATAAGGCGGAACTGGATGAGTACTGAAAGACACATCTCCTGAAAAAAGCGTCACACAGCGCTCACTCCGAGCCTCCCCCAGCCCCCCGACCCTGTCCGCCGGCGGTACCCAGCCCTGCCTTGCCGAGGCCCGGCCGGGGCGGGCCGGGGCCGCGCTCNGCATCAGCTGTGTGTGACTGTGGTAAAACTTCAGGTTTTGTGTGAGGCGGCAGCAGTTCGGGGTAGAAGGAGAGTAACAGATGATAAATGACCCAAGACCAATGTGTTGCTCCTCGGCCACATCTGTGTTGTGCTTAGTCCAGACTGCGAACTAAGGCAGCCCTAACAAGCAGTGCCTCCCTGTCTGCCAGTGTGTAAAGCTAAATATAGCACTGAGGGATGAGGAACTCTTTCAGCGGAGTTCCCCTGAATAGAGCAGAGGAGGGCTGACTCCTCTCAAAGGGCAAGAATGGCCTGAAAAATCAAAAGATCCAGGAACAAAGAGGCATTCTGTACCTCAGGCAGCTATCGTCTCAGCGAGGAATGTTGAGGGGATTGCTTTCTGTGAGATTACAGCCATGGTGGGCCGAGATAAACATGCCATCTGTGGGAAATTGGGACTTGGGTAGGCAGGACTGGGTCTCTAGACTGTCTGTTTTGAAAGCTTAGAATAGCTTTGTGAGGTATGGTTTCCTCAGGCTTATCTTGAGACTTCCAAATGAGATGCCTTGGAGAGAAGCTGGTAATCAACTGAAAATCAATGCTGAATGTACTCAAGACAAGTAGCTAACTGATGAGCTGTACTGAAAAGAACTAATAGGTAAGATCCAGCTCTGATTTTGGATGAGTGATGGGGATATCACTCCTTTAAACTGACAGGACTGAAACAAGCCACTGTAAGTTTTGTTTTATCGTTGTAAAAGATGAAAGAAAACACTGGTTTAGCAGGGGTTAAGCTCACAGTGGTGCCACACATGGAGTAAACTGCTTTTTTTGTATGGTACAATGAACCCCCGTTGGTTTACATTCTTCATGATTTCTTTCTTACGAGGTTTCTGGTACCAGCACAGCATGTTGCTACCTGTGCTCCAGTTGCATGTGTTGTCCAAACAGTCCTTGGGGAATGCAGCATCACCATTCCTGTTCATGGTCTGTGGGGTAAGCTGCTGTCACACTGTGTCAGAAATTACAGGCACCGTTCAACACCTGGAGCATCATCACTGGAGGCATATGAACTGAAAAAGCTGATAACATGGAATTTTTGTTTTTGTAACTCAGAGTAGTTAAAAAGTGGGCTTTTGGGATGAAGACAGGAAGGAGCTATCTGTGGATCATACTGACACTTTGTGCTACATCACTGTAAAGCTCTGGTGTTATGACATGTACTAGAATTGGGTGGAATAGGACGTCAGCATTTGAATGGAGGAGGCAAAATTTGTGATTGCACACACTTAAGCATTTGTTCCAAATGTTAGCAGATATACAGGTGTACTCTGCAAGCACTGACAAGTGCCCTCTGCTTGGAATGGGTATGAGGGACTGAGCCACATCATCTAATAAACACTGCTAGAAATGAGTTTGTAAACAAAAGTTCCAGAGAGCATTTTGCAGCCACAGCAAGGACAATACATAATTTGTAAACAGGAGGCAAAGACTGTAGCTGAAAGCTGTTGCTAATTTCTATTCTAGTTTCTATAAAAAGTAGTATTAAAAAAATCTAAATCATTACAGTGAGGAACGTGAATGGATGGTATTTAATACAGCTGTATTTTTAATTGGAAAATGTGCAGGATCATGACAACAAGCCAGCTCACTCTTCCTAGGTGGCTCTAGAATAGCACTGCATGACTCAGATCCATGCATTGTGACTGATTTGGTTTTGATTCATTAAAATGCATCTTGTCCCCAGAGTAGAATGTTCCCCAGCCCCTCCCATGGGGTCAGGTACCCTGCTTGTGTCTGGTCACATCTGGAAATAGGGCCAGAATTACAGGTACCATGCCAGTGGAGAGATGAGCCTGGGAACTGAGAGTCTGCATCGGCCAGCACAATGAGACTTTTAAATTCACAAAATAGAGGATGAATGAGTCAGACTGGGGAGTGGGGTATTCTCTGAGATAATTGCTCTCATTGATACGAGGCCAGGTGCTTTCAGCATGAATGTTGTGTGCTAAACTCACAGTACTTGTCCATCAGGACTGTGAGCTGATCCTCCCTTAAACATCCTGCAGGGATTCAGACACTATTAGACCATGTTTGTAATGATCTTCTCACAACCCAAACTGGTATATATTTGCTCAATACCATACCTACTGTGTGTTGACTTAATAGGTGTAATTGTTTCAGGGCAAGGAGCCTTTGACCATTGATTGCAGAGCCCAAGGGTCCACCCTCAGTCGAGCACGGGAACTGCTGCTGGGTATTAAATGCTGACACAAACCAGCAGATGCAGCATTAGTGGAGGAGGTATCTGCTATGGCCCTGCCTAGACTAGGGAGAAAGCTCTTTTCAGTCATTTTGGCTATAATGTGTTTCTCTTTGATTTCACAAGAACTCAGTCAAGCTGATTGGAGACAACTGTTGTATGAGTGCTCTGTACCTCAGACCCAGCTCTGGTTCAGAAACCACTGCCTGATACTTGGCCTAGATTTAAATGGGTGTGAGCCAAGTATAACTGATGCAGAAACAGAGTTGAATTTCCTTTCTTAATGGCCAAAGTGGGACCATCCGTTTTTATCATCAACCAAAACAGTGGAAAGTGTATTTTATTTTTGTTGTGGTGTTTTTTTAACTAAAGTATTTCTACTGCAGCAGCTGTAAATATACTGCTTTCCACCTGCTGTATGTCTAAATGTCAGTAAAAATTCTGTACTGCTTATGAAAACATAAGGACTCGGCAAATGTAAAAACAAAAATTACGTGAATTGTTTTCCCTTAAACCCAGCATTTTTTCTGCATCATCTAAATGGAAAAGAGACATTTGGCAATGAGGTTTTAGGTAGAACTAGTTAAATGAAATTAAGTGCTGTTATTTAACACTACAGCTTCCTGTTGTAAATTACAACTTTGCTGCCTGTTATGATTATAAAAGGGAATGGTACTTTCTTCTGAAGCGTATTGTAGGTTTCACCAAAAGGCCAAGCATGGATGTCTGCAAAGAGCAAACAGCTTTTGGATTCAGGAAGTGTCTTGCTTTAATGAGGTTGAAGAAGGAACTGTGTCAAGAGAGCTTCATGCTTAAGGCTAGTACTGAGCTTCTGGCATTAATATAATGTGATACACCTTCAGTACCCCTTTTGAAAAAAGATCTTCATGCTTAATGGAAGATCTTATCCCTCTTTGTACTGTCAAACAGAGGAATGCAGTAATGAGAAGCTGAGTGACTTGACTAAAGGCACGTGAGGAGCTTGTGGCAGAGTCAGAAGCAGAACCAAACTGCCAGCTTCCAGGCCTGAGTACTGAAATAATGCTTTTCCTGTTGACTATGGGTGGATATATGAACAGTACTTGATGAAGCTGGTTACCACTCTAAAATAGTTGAGACCCCCACTTAGCTACCAACCATGCAGATAGAGGTGTGTCTTTGGGCTTTGATCAGCTTAAGCCACATCATCGCCTGGGGTGGGTTCATGTTTCTGTCACATAAAATGGATGATGTTCCCAAGGTTACTGAAAGCCTAACACCACAATGAATTCGATGATACTCTTCTGATAGCATAGGGGAAGCTGCTCCCACCCCTGTTGACAACATCAAATTTCTGTTGCTTCAGTTTGAAGTATGCAGGAGGCACAAAGTGTGCTACAGAAATGATGCAGAGCTACAAAACTCATGTCAGAGTTCTGATTCACTAGTGGGGATAGCATAGCGTGGGTGACATCACGGGTCCCATCTGTCCACCCTACCCCACGCCCCATTCCTGGACATCTAAGCAACCATGAGTCCGCTGCTGAATCACTCAATTTACAGTGTGATGTTTTGAAATAAATCCTCGCTGCTGTTCACTTGCCTTGTAACTCCTGACCTCAAAACTGCGGCAGTTCGTCAGCTGGTGGATGAGCAGGGTCTCAGCTGTCTGCTCAGTAATGTGAGAGGCTGGGATGGTAACATCCTAGAGTCTGTGGAGCTCTGCACCTTGGTGGTGGATGGAAGCCCTGACAAACCACTCTGCAGAGAGGTGGGATTTTAGACTTTCATGACTGTAATATTTAAGAACCCTCTGTTCCCAGAAGAGCAAGTGGCAAAACTGTTCTGTATTTCACTGGGTGCAATTAGGGCAATGCTGTCTGCTTCTAAAATCCCCGCACTGCTTCAGTGAGTTAAAAAAGTATAAGGCTTTAGTAATATTCTTATGTTTTCTTTATATTTAATATATTATGGAAATATATTTAATATGTTATGGAAAAGCTTTCAGTTTTGCCATCAAGAGTTTCAGCCAATTTCGTAGTGCTTTGTGCTGACCAGCCAGTAGACTGTGTGCCTTTCCTGATGGTATGTGATTTTGAACCATATGTGATTCTTAACACATAGGACTGAGATCATACTCAGCTTGTGCATTGGTTTGATTTTAAACAAGGTGCTTGGAGAACAGTCTGCTTATGAATTTTTCTAAAGGAAATAGATCTTGGGATGAGGAGAAGTTGTTATTTCTTAATACAATCCCAGTATTGATTGTCTGTCAAAGCTTCCTTGCTTTCAGTCCAGCTGTCTGCTCAAAAGTTTTGGTAGAAAAGAGTAGCTATATGTGTTATCTGTTGTTTAAGATGGGTGATACTTCATTGCATCCTTTGGCAGACCTGAGACTTTTGTGCATCTTTTTCCATTTCACTTATTCTCTAAACCTCTCCAGTTTTGCAGGGGTCACTATGTAGTGTGCAATGGACTGAACTTTTCTAGATTCTCTTCTGCCTTCTGACATATAATTACTGCTGTGCTAGTCCATCATGTCACTTAAAATAGTTACTTATCCTGTATAGTTCATGTTTTGAACTTCTCTTCTGAAACTGGGGGAAAAGATACGGGATTATCAAAAAGATGGACAAGGTTAAAAAATCCCCCACACTTGTAGGAGAATAGATGTATTTTGAACTCAAATGCTAAAAGCATGCTATCCAGATGATGAAATTATCCATAAAATTAAAATAACTTAGAAATTAACTTAATCAAAAGATTAATTAGTCATTGATGGAGCATAGTTCATACAGAGTCTTTCTAAGTAGTTGTGGTCTCCGTGGTTGTAAACTACAGATATAAATCTCAGCTGTGTTGTGATCGTGGTAAGATACAAGTCATTGCAAAAGCTAGTATATGTGGTCTTATTGTCATGTTTAGTGTTTCAAGGCTGTTGCTTTTGTGTGTCCAGCAATACAAACAAATTGTTTCATGTGTTTTAGTTGGGAGCAACATATGTCCTGTCCTCTCCCTGGACTGGGTAATTTTCCTGCAATTGGTATTTTTGCCATGATGTAGTTTGCCTGCATGTGCTTGTCTGTCACTGCAGCAGTGCTGTAACACATCCACCCTCAGCATCATCGCATTCACATTGCTCTTCCTGCCCCACAGAAAAGCATAGAGAAGGGGTAGAAGGGGAGTTGGTGCTTAAGCAGGGAACATGGATTTACAGCTAATCAGCAACAAAAATGAACTAGTTTGTTTCCTTCCCTTTTTCTACCCTTGCAGATTTTGAGAAATTCAAGGCATTCTTAAACACACCCCCCCGCATTTTTCCTAATGCTCCCAAGCACGCACAGGAATTTATTCATACCCATCATGCTTTTGCAGTTCAGTATCCAAGGACTTTAATTTCAAGTCATTCAGGATTCGCCTAATTACTGTGTCAAAGTTTTCATATATGAATGATCAGTCAGCAGGGCTGCAGCTGACCTTCCCACATCATCAGCTGGATCTATTTATAGATCCAAGAAAGATGCACATTCAGGAGGAAAATGCTTCTAGTTGAAATTCAGTTCCTGGTTTATTCTTTGCCTACTGGGGTTTTTCTTTTTTGTTTGCAGCTTACTGTTGCCAGGGTAATTTTTGGAAAACTTTACAAAATTGTTCATCCTCTGCTGTTTTAATGAAAATGCAAAAGTACTTTAAAGCTTGGTTGGGTTTCTCATGACCACCTCAGATCTTCCCTTGCCCTACCAGCAACTGTGCAAGATGTATTTCTGCTATTTTGTCACTGTCCAGCAGTATCACCTATGGATAGTTTTGGTTCTCTTGTTGATCTGGAGTGGACTCTGAGTTGTTCTTAATCTTGCTCTTGATTTCAGGCAGGAAAAAGCTGATGTCACTCCTCTTTTCATCTCCAATGTGAGTATGAAATATTCTGTACTCTGCCTCTTACGAGGTACAGTTAGTAAGTATTTCTAGGAAGGAACTTTGACTTAAAGTTGATGCTCAAGTCTTGCTCACAGAATTGTATGGTAAATTCTTCATGAAGAATGGAAGCAAGAAGACGTGAGCTTGAATAGTTCTGTGATCTTAATTTCTGCAAGTAAAGCACATGAAACACCAATCTGGGAGTTTTTCAGGTTTCTTGTTTTCTCAATAGCTTGAGATGTAGAATTTCACTTTACCTTTCAGTGTTAAAAACAAAAGCTTTGTAAGCAATCTCAAACACACAGAGCTGTATGGAATGTGACCAGTGTAGTCTGTGTCTGGTGTGCTTTTGTTTTGGGTAGCCTGGGTGGATCCCTGGAGTAGTGCAAAGGTATTCCATCTACTCCAGGCAGGGAAACAGCTTTTTCAAGGGCCTCTGCACAAACAGTTGCCTCTACACAAACACAGACAGTGTGGGGAACATACAAAAGGAATTCAAGACATGGACATGCCTGCATGGATGTGATACTGGCATCATAGAGATGTGGTGGTACAGCTCCTGTGGCTGGAGTATTGGAATGGAAAGTTATAGGCTTTTTATGTAAGAAGCTAGGGAGACAAGGAAGGGGTATAGCCCTCTATGTCAGTGACAACAAACAAAGGGTTGTGGTTGACAGCTCATTGTCCACATGAGACCAGTGACAAGTGGGGTCTCTCAGACGTTGGTACAGGGACTGATACTGTTCAACATCTTTGTTGGTGATGTGGATATTGGGATTGAGTGCACCCTCAGTGCATTTGCTGATGACCCCAAGCTGTGTGGTGCAGTTGACACGCTGGAGGGAAGGGGTGCCATCCAGAGGGACCTTGACAGGCTTCAGCGGTGAGTCTGTGTGAACCTCACAGAGTTCAGCAAAGTGAAGTGCAAGGTCCTGCACCTGGGTTGTGGCAATCCCAGGCACACCTACAGATTGGGTGAAGAAGTGACTGAGAGCAGACCTGCAGAGAAGGACTTGGGGGTGATGGTTGATGAAAAACTCAACATGATCTGGCAATATGTGCTCAGAGCCCAGAAAGCCAAACATGTAATGGGCTGCGTCAAAAGGAGTGTGGCCAGTGGGTTCGAGGAGGTGATTCTCCCACTCTGCTCTGGTGAGATCCCACCTGGAATACTGTGTACAGTTTTAGTGCCCCCAACATAAGAAGGACATGGAGCAAGTCCAGAGGAGGGCCACAAAGTTGATAAGAGAACTGGGGCACCTACCCTCTGAAGACAGGCTGAGAAAGTAGGGACTGTTCAGCCTGAAGAACAGAAGGTTGTCTGGAGACCTCACAGCAAACTTCCAGTATCTGAAGGGGACGTAAAAGGAAGCTGGAGAGGGACTCTTTATCAGGAACTGTAGTGGTACAAGGAGTAATGAGTTCAAACTGAAAGAAGGGAAATATAGGTTAGATGTACAGGACAAATTCTTTACTGTGAGGATGGTGAGGCACTGGAACAGGTTGCCCAGAGAAGTTGTGGATGCCTCATCCTAGACAGCATTCATGGCCAGGTTGGATGGGGCATTTAGCAACCTGGTGTAGCAGGAGGTATCCCTGCCTGCAGCAGGGAGTTGGATCTGGATGAACTTTAAGGTCACTTCCAACCTAAACTGTTCTATGATTCTACAATTGCCTAAAATTCTCCAAATTCTTCAGAAACACAAGAAAGCTGAATGTTGCTGGTAAGCACCTATTCCTTACTTTCTATATGTTAAAGCTGAGGCTTATTCTGATTTGCTCAGACTTTCCCAGGTTGGTGCAAGCTGATAATATTGGTGGTCCTTTCCTCTTCAGACTTTTGTTTTGCCATACCTTAATTTTATGATGGCATCCTTAAGGAAAACAGTGAGTGGTAATCACCTGCTAAATGTGGTGGAGGGTTTCTGGTTGTATAGGGAAGCAGCTCTGAGAGGATGTAATTACATTTCTGAAGTTTGCAGCTTCTATGGAGAGGTGTGCCTTGAGATTCATAACACATTCAGGCAGCATTCTTCTGGTTGAGGGATATAGTGTGTACATAACAGAGAAGCTGAAAACATTTGGCAATTGCTTTAAAGGCATCTTTCATGGCTGCTGCTGAACTTCTCAGTGAATGCTTCCATAAAGGATATGAGCTGTCCATATTATTGGTTTTGTTTAAATACATCTGATGTGCAGCCTGAGCTCTTTAGTATAGATGAAGCAAACCAATGCAACCTTCCACTGTTTGTAACAGAAAAAGGATTTTTATTCTTTTTTCTATTGCTGAACATGGAGGTTTAAACAAGCACTTGGCATCCTGGAAACTATGTCTGATTCCAGACTGGAACTCAGTTCCAGGAAATGGTGGGGGTTTGAGCACATCATCTTTGGCTCTGACTTTCTTCTTACTGCTACTGAGAAAGCTGAAACTTCTTTCTTGTCAGAGGCTCCTCGGGGTCAAAATTTGGACCCGATGCCCAAGGTCTCACATTCTCTATAACAACACTAAATGCAGAAAAAAGTTCTATTCCTCTTTCCACAGTGCAAAAAGTTAACAACTTTTCTCTGTCACAGGAAAACATCACTGGTGAAGCCAGGAAATTATTCCATTGCTCTTTCCTTCAAGTCAGATCTTTAGCAAAAAAAACCCAAACAAATAAAAAAAAAACCCAAAACAAAAAAAACCACTCTTCATTATTGGAAAAAGACAAAAAAAAAAGAGGAGAAAGAAATGTTTTTCCATGTGGTTATTAGCCAAATGTTTCCAAAGCCTAGTTAAAAAGTTTGTGTTTAACTCACAGGATGTTTTTCACTAGAGTCATATTTCCTTTCTTTTTTTCTAATTCCTGCTTGTCAGATATTGTATTGCTGTAGTTTATCAACAAGATTTTTGAGTCCAAATATATCTCTGCTCTATATGCCATGGCTTTAAGGACCATTTTCTGCTCTGTAACCAAATTTCAGTTCCACTCAAGTTATTCTGAAGGCAGGGTTTGGCTGAAGCTTTAGCTAAAGAAGCTTCTAATTAGAACTAAGCATGATGCTTTGTGTCTCCACCTCCATATAAAATACAGCAGAAGAGTCAAGGTCAAGGTAATAAAGGAGTCATGCTGGAAAAGCACATGTGTTGTATGAATCATCCTGTTGGCTATGCTATATTTATCTCTGTCACACTTTGATATCATCCCTTTTCATCATGTGGAGAATGTGTCCTGTCTTGTTCACTTACAAGTGAAATCCAGTGTCTGAATGCAGAGCATACAATATCTCTTAGCTAGTACAACTTGGTGTCTCACTGAAGCAGAACTGAGCCCTCTCTATCAAGCAGCTACCAAGAATTGACAGCAAACGAGAGCCAATATGTACCTTTTAGGCCAGACTTTTGGCATTTTTATTTTATTGCTATGAATCAGTATATCTGTTAATGACCTGACGATTTTTAATTTCTTCTAGAGGAGGCACTAGGAGACTCTGTGGCTCAGATTTAGCTTTGTCTGAAGAAAGAGCTACATGGTCCTGGGGGTAATGGCTATGTGGAGAGTTGGGGGCTGCAAACTTCAAAAAGGTCTCATTTCCTTTGGGAGTGAGTCATTAGACCTTAAGCTCTGCTTGCTGACCTTTGAAAAAGTCTTGTATTTTATTGGGGAGCAATATATAGTGTACATGTGTAAAATATGTCAGAGAAAAGCCTTTCTGGGATTCACACCTGTTTGAGTTCTTACCATGCTAGACAGTAGTGATATGGTGGAAGTGGAAGTTTCCCCCAAACATTTTATCATAGGTAAAGTAAAATACTGCCTGACTCTGGTTTGACTGAGTGTTGTATGAAATCACAGCTAATTGCTGACTAGTCTGGCTAAATCCCCTGCAGATTCCAGTCTCACCCCGAATTAACTGTTTTGTTTAATATGAGATCTGAATTGAAACAACTACTCTCCGTAGCTTTTTACAGTGCTAGTATTGATGTCAAGATGTTTTGTAGATGCAAACTAGCCTTTCTCACTTTCCCTGTGGAGTATTATGTTGGAACCATAGCGCTACAAATGTTTGGAGAGTGGCAGTGTTTACACACTGTTCACTGCCACTTGCATTTTGACTGAATAAACTTCTGGCAGTAGCCGAAAAGAATTCTGAATTTTGGTGCAAACAGGACATCGTTCAATCCAGTGGGATGAAGAATATTCGGGAGTTGTTCGAGCCTGTGGCTTCACATTATGAAAGCCTAGGAAATGGTGCAGAAGGGTCCTGTCACCTCCTCAGTAATGTTTTGTTTCTTAAACTGTGTTAGCCTGCAAAGAACCTGAATGACCAGGAGTCTTTATGCATCAGAATGTTGTATTGTTTCAGAGCATGACTGTGGTTGGGTTGCACCTCACCTGCCCAGAGTAAAACTCTCTTGTAAAAGAACCCTCTTTCTGCACTTC
This sequence comes from Calyptomena viridis, assembly GCA_013390005.1. Taxonomy (NCBI): domain Eukaryota; kingdom Metazoa; phylum Chordata; class Aves; order Passeriformes; family Eurylaimidae; genus Calyptomena; species Calyptomena viridis. The sequence goes on from WEIV01020251.1 coordinate 24,852, forward strand.
ATGCTCTCGTGCTGTGGCACATTTATTTACTTCATTCTTCTCCTGTTTCGTTGGGCTGAGTGGAATTAAATCACTGGTTGAACAGCTGCACAGAGTGTCTAATGGCCCTTTTCAGACATGGAAACTCCTTGCTCTTTCCCATTTTGATGCAGATATCTTGGCACCTCGCAAGGTGTGATGAGCACAGGTTATGTAAACCAGGAGGCTCTCTTCACTGTCTTTCTCTGGTTTTGCAACCATTTTTGGTTTTCCTTACCATTTACTTACTGAACCACTCAGTCTTGTGCTGGTTTGAATGTCTCCATTGTCCAGACATGCTGCCAGCAGCAGCAAGTCTGTGGGTCTCTCTGTGGTGCTTCAGGTCCTAGCTAAGGAATCTAGCTAATAACTTAATAGCTTCTCATCTCCACTGAGCTCACTCTGAAAAGTGCTTCATTGTGAGCTGTGGAGCACACAGATGGCAGCACACTATTTATCTCCAGGCTGTCACATCACTAGTTGTTCTGAAAATGGGGTGCCTTCACAGACTGGTGTTTGCTGAGGTCTGTGGCTTTAAAGAGCCTTTTCTCGTATAGGATTTGATACAATGGAGAGAAAAGGAACAGCATCTGCACTTACAATGATGGCTCAGAGGCATTAATGCTTTTCTCATGCACACACACATGCTCTGTCAATGCGCAAGCACAGCAGCCTGTGGATATTGTCTTCTCAATTTGATCTCCTTTGCCTCGCAGCTGTGGGAAGGATGGGAAGTCATGTGCCATACCTTTTGGCAGTGTATCTGTCCACTCCCTGAAAGCCCATTAGCACCCGCAGTTACTGCAGTAACTGGTGTAGGAGAATTAAAACCAGCCCATATTTGAGGTTAAAACCAGGCACGAACTTAGTTTGCCGTCGAGGCTGTAAAGCCTATGCTCCTTAAGCTGACAAGAACTGCTACTCCCAGAAGGCAGGGGAGGGGGAAGAGGAGGAAGGAGTTTATAACTCAACACTCAAGTAATCAGAGAGATTTTATCTTTTGGCCTTTTCACATACTGCATCACCAAAAGAGCTCTTGGGTGGTCATAGTCCCCTTGCCACCCACCCACTACTCTGGAGGACTGAACAGCCTGCAGCACTGACTGATCTTTTCCTTGGGAAGATATTTTTATTCCACAGGCACTGAGATGCAGACTGATGAGTAATTGCCTTTTTTTTCCCTTAAGCCGGAAAATACAGAGCTGGATTTTTCACATTTTCACAGAATCTGGGGAGAAGGTTTAACAGATCTCTGAGTCTGCTCTCATCTTTTATACCATTGGTGACTTTTGGCAGCATTGATAAGCAGCTATACACAGGCACCCTTATCCAGATTTCTGTAGAGCCAGTCAGAGAGTAGGTGGAGGCAGATGCGCTGAAGCATCAGGCTTTAGTCTGGGTCACACCTGTCACAGTGTAATTGGAAAAACCCAGCAGTGATTTACCAGGGTGGAGTTGGGAAGTGGGAGTTTTTGATTGCAATTACAAGGCTGTCATGTTGCATAAGGAGACTGTCCTCTCACATAACGTCTTCAGGGCTTCACTTCAGTCTGTCCCTCCACACTGGCCAGGGGGTGTGTCAGCCTGTGTCAGCCTGAACGTGCTTCCCCATCAGATGGCTGCTCTGAGGTAGCTACTTTCAGGATTTGCCCAAAATCCTGAACATTGTGCCAAAAGGTTTATGGAAAGTCTGAGTTGCCAATACCTGTTAGGATTCTGACTCTTAACCTTGATGTCTTATCTGTTATTTAATGAAGAAACAATAAGATATAAAAGAAACACCTGGCAATTGTGATAGACAGGTATAAGAAACTGTGTTGGCCTTTTCCTGAGAAATCTGCACGGGCTTGAAAACACTCCAGTTTTTACTACTGTGTGCAAGCAACCCATGATGCGACACTGGGTTTTCTTCCTAGTGCAATTCTATCTCTGAAGTGTAGAAAGCCTCTTACGTTGTACTTTCTGTGAATTATCCTTTATCTCTTTTGTGTGTCTCCTCAGGGAAGGATGCCACAGACACCTCCCTTTGCAGCTATGTTTGACAGCAGTGGCTACAACAGGAACCTGTATCAGTCAAAAGAGGACAACTGTGGAGAGCTCTATTACCATGACAACAATCTCCTGTCCGGGTCTCTGGAAGCTCTGATCCAGCACTTGGTACCCAACGTAGACTACTATCCTGATGTAAGTCTGCACACCCTGCTAACTCTATGGCTTGGCCTGATGCATCTTCTGAAGGAGAGCTCTCACATGTGAAGCAAATTGCTAAGGAAGGGGTTCGAGTGACTGATCAGCAACAGTGGGATAAACATGTGCTTTACATGAGTGCAGCATGCAATAACTCACCTAATCTAGCAAGTCTAATTCTTTATTACACCTGTTGTAAGGTCCACAACCCTGGTGACTAATTTATAATTTTATTATTCTAATTTATTATGTTTATATGAGTATATATAAATTATGATATTTATTTATATTATAATTTACATATTATAAGCCTAGACTGGCTTACTGTTTTATGGATTGTACATACCATTAACCCTTAAAAATCTGTCAGGCAAGCTGAGGAGAAAGGCATGACCACCAGCATGGCAGGATTAAAGTATTTATTTTAAAAACAAACATATTTTAATGCGTATTTCCCATTGCTCATCTGAGGTTCACATATATCTTGCAATTAGTAATGGAAATGTTGAACTAGTACCATGCACTTTGGAATCAACAGAGGCTGGATGTGAGAACAGGGTGTTTGTCATGTAAAACTGTCTAGACACATCAATGCATTGAGATGTTTTATATAATTATTAGAAAAGAAGATTAAAAAAGAATGGTGTCAAAAGGTGGCAGGGGCAGGATGCAGTTGGAGATGACTGGAGGATGATGAAACTTCATCTCTGCTTGTTGAAAGGCTCCCACTGAAGACAACTCTGCTTATATTCACCTTCTGTTATTGTCATAGATGTATTCACATTTCAAGACAGGCTCTTTTTGAACTTGGGTCAGAATTAACAGCAGCACAGGACTAGCTTAAGCTAGTGCTTATTCATCAATGCTTAATATAAACTTGAAATATGAAGCAGTTTAGACACTGGTTGGTCAAATGTTGATTTATTCCAAGTTCCTAGATCCACAACATTGTAGAAGCTTTCTTGTGGGTGCCATAGATACTTAACTACTGGCAGTGGGGAGAGCAGAATGAATATTTTGAATATCTATCTCACAATGAGTTCAAATAATGATATATGAAAATCTAAAGATAAATAAGGGTCTTGTAATCTCAGAATTACTTACTAGTTTTTATTCTGTAACATTAAGCTATGTAGTTCCCTTCACTTTCACCAAGGAGGTAAGCAATACCAGGAGAAATGAACAGTATTTGGAAATTCTTAAAGGAAGTACAAGGTCAGAGTGTGCCATTTACTGAGGTTAGACAGGCAAACACAGCATAGTAAAGATGGGGTATGTGTCAAAATTGAGTCAGGTCAACTGGCATTTTTCTTGTTGTTTTTCTGAAGGCTCTTTACTTTCACTAGCAGTGAGGAAGCAGACAAGATTTCTCTGTTGGTGTTCTAAGTAGCTCGGACTTGCAGCGTGAATATTATTCCATTGTTGGGCTAGAAGGAGTTATGTAATCTTGTAATGGCGCTTGCAAAGGTTTACTCTAGAGCAACAGATGATGAATTGAGATTTTATTCTGAGTAATTTCAGGTAATGAGATTGCAGTACGACTGTGTGCAATAGGAGAACCAAACCACCTTTGCCCTGCCTTGTTTTGGTTAAGTCTTGCATAACTTGGCTCAAGCACAAACTTTTGACACTGGTCCTGGAGCAATGAGAAGTATTAAATGCTCACTTCTGTATTAATTGCTTTTGGCACAGCCACATGCAGAGTTTTCTTCTGCACATTTGTCAGGAGCACATTTTAAGAAAATATGAAACTTGTGGTAATTTATCCCTTTCTCTGTCGTCTTCTTGTTTACAGAGGACATATATCTTCACATTCCTTCTCAGTTCACGTCTGTTCGTGCATCCATATGAGCTCATGGCCAAAGTCTGCCAGCTGTGCATTGAGCAGCAGAAACTTAGTGAGCCTGGCCTGGACAAGGTAAGATTCCACACTCTCAGGGACTCCTGTCAGTTCCAGTCAAATATTTCTACCCTGCCCAAAGCAAAATGTTCCTATTCAAGAGAGTCCTCAATAGGATTAAACATATGTAAAACCTGACACAAGCAATTAGAATTTGACCCTTTATTCACTGACATTCATGGGAAATTTCCACACTGCTCAGCCTGTCCTCCATGAAGACTCTGCCTCTGAAGCACTGTTTATTTTACCAACACATGGGCTAGAAATAGAAGTGATTGCTGTACATGATGTATCCTGCATTGGCCCTGCAGTGGTTGCTTTTCTTTCGGGGTTCAGAATGTCTTGACATATATAATGCCAAAATGTTGGAAAGATGAGTTAAGCACATCAGTGGGAATTACACTGACATGTCTTGCATATTTAAGCTACACTTCTTGCTAAAATCTTTGTAGAGTGGCTTAGATTGCTGGCCCCTTTGCTTGGGAATGCATGGCGTTTTGTGTGTCACCTCCACCCCAGCAGAAAATTACACAAATTAAATGGAGTTACTTGAATAATTCATAGAATCATTAAGGTTGGAAAAGACTTCTAAGATCATCAAGTCTGGCCTTGGACCGATCACCACCTCGTTGACTAAGCCATAGCACTTAAGTGCCACATCCAGTCATTTCTTGAACACTTCCAGGGATGGCGACTCCACCACTTCCCTCAGCAGCCCATTCCAATGCTTAACCACCCATGAAGAAACTCTTCCTGATGTCCAACCTGAACCTCCCCTGGCTCGTCTTGAGGCCATTTCCTCTTTCCCTGTCATTAATTGCCTAGGAGAAGAGGCCAATCCCCACCTTGCTGCAACCTCCTTTTAGGTAGTTGTAGAGAGTGATAAGGTTCCCCATAGCTTAATTTTCTCCAGACTAGACAACTCCAGTTCCCTCCTCCACCCTTCATATGACTTAATCTCTAGACCCTTCACCAGCTCTGTTGCCCTTCTCTGGACATGCTCCAGCACCTCGGTGTCTTTCTTGTGAGGGGCCCAAAGCCAAACACAGGATTTGTGGTGCAACCTCACCAGTGCTGAGTACAGAGGGATAATCGCTTCCCTGGTCCTGCTGGACCAGGCCAGGATGCCATTTGCCTTCTTAGTCACCTGCACACACACTGCTGGCTCACGTTCAGCCACTACCAAGCAGCATCCTCGGGTCCATTTCTGCTGGGCAGCTTTCCAGCCTCTCTCCCCCCAGCCTGAAGCACTGCATGGGGTTGTTGTGACTCAAGTGCAGGACCTTGCACTTCACCTTATTGAACCTCATACAATTGGCCTTGTCCCAGTGATCCAGCTAGTCCAGATCCCTCTGCAGAGCCTTCCTGCCCTCCAGCAGATGAGCACTCCTGCCCAGCTTACTGTCATCTGTGAACTGACAAAGGGTGCACTCAATCTCCTCATCCAGATCTGTAATAAAGATATCAAACAGAACTAGCCCCAGTACTGAGCCCTGGAGAACACCACTGGTGACCAGACACCAACTGGACTTAACACTGTTCACCACACCTCTCTGGACCCAACAATCCAGGCAGTTTTTAACCCAGCCATAGGTCCAAGCCATGGGCTGCCAGCTTTTCCAGGAGAATGCCATGAGAGACAGTATCAAAGGCTTTGCTGAAGTCCAGGTCAACCACCTCCACAGTCTTTCCCTCATCCACCAGGCAGGTCACCTGGTCATAAGAGGAGATTGAGTTGGTCAAGCAGGACCTCCCTTTCCTAAACCCGTGCTGGCTGGGCCTCATCCCTTGGTTGTCCTGTACGTGCCATGTGAGCACACTCAAGATACTCTGTTCCATAACCTTTCCCAGCACTGAGGCCTGGCTGACAGGCCTGTAGTTCCCTGGATCCTCCTTTCAACCCTTCTTGCAGATGGGTATCACACTGGCCAGCCTCCAGTCATCTGGGACCTTCCTAGTNCTGGGACCTGCCTAGTGAGCCAGGACTGATGACAAATGATGGAGAGTGGCTTGTCGAGCTCCTCCACCAGCTCCCTCAGTACCCTTGGATGAATCCTATCTGGTCCCATAGATTTGTGACTGTCTAAATGGTACAGCAGGCACTGCTTCCACCTGGATTGCATGGGGTCTCTTCTGCTGCCCATCCCTGTCTACCAGCTCAGGGGGGCAGTTGCCCTGAGGATAATCATTCTTTCTGTTGAAGGCTGAGGGAAAGAAGGTATTAAGTACCTCCACCTTTTCCTTATCTTTGGTTAGTGTTCTTCCCTGCATCCAATAAAAAACCTTAGCCCTTCTTTTGTTGTTAAATGAAAAATACCTTTTTTTTTGTCTTTCACAGCAGTAGCCAGATTGAGTTCTAGCTGAGCTTTCATCTTTTCTCTGTACGTGACCTAACAACTTCCTGAGTTGCCTGCCCCTTCTTCAAAAGGTCATAAATGTTCTTTTCTTCCCTGAATTCCAGCAAAAGCTACCTGTTCAGCCAGGCTGCTCTTCTTCCCTGCTGGCTCATCTTTCAGCACATAGGGATGGCCTTCTTAAGATGTCCTTCTTAAAGTGTGTCCAGCTTCCCTGGACCCTTCTGTTTTTAAGGGTTGTTTCCCAAGGGACTCTCTGAACCAGTGACCTGAACAAGCCAAAGTCCATCCTCTGAAAATCCAAGGCAGAGGGTTTTTTGACTCCTCCTCTCCTCATTTCACCAAGAATCCAAAATTATTTCATGGTTGCTGTGCCCAAGATGGCCTCGAACCACCACATCTCCCACCAGCCCTTCTCTGTTCATAAACAACTTTCTCACTGTAAGGTGTAGGGCGTGCATAAGTCTTGGCAGAACTGGAACGTATCACTTTCGTTGTTGACAGCTAGTCATAAATTATTGAAACACTAATAAATGCCTTGCACTGAGACACTCCTGATAATGAGGGGAGTTATCTTAAGGTTTCCACCTACCCAAGGCCTAATTTCCAGGTCAGTTAATCCAGTGAGAGTCTCTTCATTGGCTTCCATGGCTATTGGCTCTGGCCTGTAATCCAGTGCTGAATTAAATTAAACTTAAAAATTTAACTGATATTCATACCCTTATGTTCCACAGTATGCTACAGAACAGGATTCTATTTTCTTTGAGTTAGATATTTGCTGTATTGCTGTTACGTGTAACATTCTTCAATACTGTTTTCAAATAGAACTGGATACAGAAAATTGCACCAAAAATCCTACAGTTGTTGACTGAGTGGACAGAGACTTTTCCATATGATTTCCGAGATGAAAGAATGATGAGGAACTTAAAGGAGCTGGCACAAAGAATAGCAAGTGGAGATGAGGTAAGTTATCTGTACACAAAGTTATTGGATAAAAAGGCATTCCTTTTATTGCTTTTATATTGCAGGTTTGTTGCTGTTAATAACATGATATGGCTGTGGGTGGTTAAGGTGCCTTACCATCAAGGTGCTGGTAGGCAAAAAGTTCTGTCTGGCATTTAGGCCTAGGAAGAAACCACACAGTATAAGCAGATCTTTTTCAAAAGCAAAGGCAAGGTTCTCTCCATCCCTGTGCCCGTAACATAATTTCATATTGTGCAGAAAGGCACAGTTTAGTGGGTGTTGTATTTGTCATTTTAGTGATTCTGCTTGGAAGAGCTAGTTAAGACACCTGAAAGCCTTGCATATCTGAGAAATCCCTAACAATGGTGATGATTTCTTCAATTTGTGTGCATAAGGTGTGTTGGAATTGGGCCTTTGATCTGTGGGTTAATGGAAAAGTTATAGCAAGCTTGAGGAAAGTTTCTAAAAGAAAACTGGACCAGGAAGAATTGTCTTGAACCTAAAGCATCAGCTATGGACTCAGAGGAAAGCTGTCACATTCCTTCCTCTGGATGAAGCACACAAGGAAATCACTTGACCTTTGTCTAAATCCCACCTTTTGGAAGAAAGTGAAGTTCCATTCAGATACTATGAAATATTTTGATGCTTAACTGAGACCTGCATTTTAAGTACTGAAATAAACTCAGCCAAAAGCCAAGGCTTATATTTACTTGGTGGAAAGGCAATTAAGAAGGTTTCAATAAGCATTTCCTGTATAGCTGGCCTAATATTAAGATTACAAAAGACACTGGCGTGGCATTTGGAAGAGCAATAAACACAAAGAGCAGTTGCTAAATGGCATCGTGTTTCCAGTGTTCCTCAGGGGCTGGTGTTCCTTATGTAAGCTTTTGAATAATGATATGGATGAGGCAGCAAACAGCACATTAACAAGCATGTGGGCAAGCTGGGAGGAGTTGACAGTGCTGCCAAAGGCCTAGGAAGATCTTAAAGACTGTAAACAAGGATGGAAGAGAACAAACCTAAGTGGAATTGGGAAGCTGAAATAGATTCTGGTGTTGTGAAAGTGGGGAGGGATGAAAAAAGATAAGACGAGATTGAGATGCAGTATGAAATAAAAATGAAAAAGAGACCAAATTTGATGGGCAAGCTAAGAGTTGCTGCAAGATAACTACAGAGAGCTTTGGACTGTGAAGAGGCAGTAGGTTTGCCTTCCCTATGGGGGTGCCAAGAGGCCTCTTTCCCAGTACTGTTGCTTTGGTTTTTATGTACTCTTAATAGGCAGGTAGGAAACTGAAGTTCAGTTCAAGGAAAAGTGGTAAGATTGAGGACTCGCACCTACTTGAAAACTTCCCACTAGCGCAAAAAGAAAGAACTGTTTAGCCTGAAGGAAGCTGAGTTGGTGGATGCAAGAGTGAAATGAGAAGAGGGAAGGGTTGCCTACAGTGAAGTTTCTGACAACACAGGCAGTTTAAACAGTGAAATCTTCTATTGAGGGGAAAGGCAGATGTACAAAACTGCTAGAAAATAAGCACTAGGCAGCAATCTTACTCTGACAAAGAGCTGTAAATCTTTTCTGGCTGTAGCTTTGAGGGGTTTTTGACTTTGAGGTTTCCTTTAGAAAGACAAAGGGAAAGCAAGCACTGCAGTAAATGGACTTGTTTTATTGTGAACTGCTTGGAATGGTAAATAGCAAGTCCCTGACCTTGCTTTTCTACAGATTGCTTGGATTTGTAGGAGTCATTACCTTAAAGAATACAAAAGAAGCAGTGTTTCCAATTCCTGTTCACTACAGCTCCTCTACTTGTAGCTTCTTATTCCACTTCCTGAATTATTGAACTCCAGTATTGTTAAGAGCTGTCAGTAAGAGTCCAGCTGAAATGGCTCACCATGCTAACATAAATCTCCTTCAAAAAAACATCTCTGGAAAAAAACTTTGGATGGAATGGCAAATTCACCAGAATAAGGGAAACATTGCTACCTTGGACTGGTCACACTATAGTCTGCTGCTAGTAGATTTTGGATAATCATTTTTGCAGTCACTTAGGTTTTGCTTTAATGGCTTTAGGATGGTATGTGGAATTTGGAAGAGTAACTGCCTTGGTTCCATAGATCTATCTACTTAAGAGTTGAGTCCTGCTCCTACTTAAATATCTCACTCCTGTTAACTTAGAGCACTGCATCAAAAGGCCTGCAAAGGTTAAACCCTTTTCTCAGATTTTGGCTCTGACTTTGTTGAAAGTGGTCTTGATTTTCTCCAGAGAGAAGTAGGCCCTTTATTCATCATTGAATGGCCATATATTTGGGCTTTTTTCTGTGGTCTTAAGCAGGAGAAGGTGGAGTATTTCTTGTATTTCTTACAGTGGTTAGAGATACTGTTCGGGAAGTGGATTGTTCACGTCTTTTCTGCTGTTCCTCGAGCTAACTGGGTCAATATTGAATCTGTGAGACAATCACTGTTTAAACCCTCAACTAGATTCCTTTTGGTCTGATGAAATGCTAATATTACAAATTCACATAGTGGAGCTTAAGTTGACAACAAATACAGGCATAAGCATCAATCTGTTCTGGTGTCATAACAGACTTTAATACTAATCTTCTGGCATTTTGAAAATGTCTCCCTGTGGTTTAATGTCATAACAGATGTATCGGAAGAACGTACAGCAGCTCCTGCAGACCCTGATCAGGAAGCTCGCCGCTGTTAGCCAGTATGAGGAAGTGCTTGCAAAAATTGATGCCACATCCACAGATCGCCTCACAATTCTAAAGACCAAGCCCCAGTCCATCCAGAGGGACATAATTACAGTCTGCAATGACCCCTACGTGTTAGCTCAGCAGCTGACACACATAGAGCTTGTGAGTTGTTATACTTCCAAGCATGATTTCATCCCTCCCCTCTTTTTGAAGTGCGGGTTAACTTGGGATATGACTTGGCTGCTTCTGTTTTTTATTTAGGAGAGACTCCATTATATTGGACCGGAAGAATTTATCCAGGCGTTTGTGCAAAAGGATCCTTTGAATAATGACAAGGTAATTGGAGCAACTCTGAAATGCAGCATTTAACATCGTGGAGTTCAGGTGCATCATGATCTGGAAGTGAGGTCCAGTAATAAATGAGAACCAATAGAAACAAGCTTTATATTGAAAAGGCTTCATTATTCCTCTTAAATGTTTTCTTCATGCTTTCTTCCTTCTGGAGTACAACTCCTGGAGCTCCAGAACTCAGCCAACAAATTGGCTTAAACTAACACATTTGCTGTTTTTTCTGACTTAAGCTAAGGGAGAACTTAATCCTGTGAATGTTTACTCCAGGCCACCTATGTGGTCTACAGCTCAAAGAGGCTGAATTTAAATTTGGCTTTTGCATTACTCATTTTCAACATCTGTTCTTCCTTTTAGCAAGCTGAACTCTTTGCAGCAAGCTGGCAAGTGGGGCAATTTATGGGTAGGGCATACACCACAAAAAGGGGGCAGTGAGCTCGAGATCCATATGAGATGAAGGGCAAAGATGCAGTGTTTTTTTAACCAGCCATGATAGAGCTGTCATCTCCTTGAGTGCTGTTTTCAAGATGGCTTGTTTTTCAAGATGAATTATGCTCTGTAACTGTGCCAAAGTTAGTCCATTAAAATTTGAATTAACTGTCCTTCTTAAAACAGAATAGAATGACGTAAGTTTACAATTTGATGTTCAGTCAGATGGTATCTGAAAATGGTGTTGTAGATAGAGATCACTAAAACTGCTGTCTACCCCATTTTAGGCAACCCTGAGATGTGATGTGGGAATCATTCCAAAGTGCTACAGAATAGCACTGGTCAGGAAAGGGAAAATCCAATCATCATTGTAGAGCTGGTCTACCAAAGTTAGGATGCAGTATGTCAACTTGTCATCAACAGCTAAACATAACGTGCCAACATGGAGTGACCTGGTCTCTCTTTTCCTTCTGCACTTGCAGAGAGCATAATGTATCGACTGTATCAGTGGGACAGGAGTAAGGAGTGGAACATACTCATATTCAAGGAAGGTTTAAGCAGATACTTAGCGTTGATTGTTTGCATGAGTCTGTCCTAAGTCCTTAATGCATCCTGGTAGGACTTAAAGCACGTGATGGATTCCACTGCTTGATCAAGTGCTTTACTGGGCCAGCAGCTCAGAAAGAAGCTATACATGCTAAAACACTGTCACTGCTTCTTTTCCTGTAAGCTTTTTGTCACTTTGGGTAGTTGAGTTGTTCCTGGTTGTTTGACAGTGTTTGGGAATGGTAAGCCAGAAAGCCAAAAGGCCTGTCTCAGGGAAAAGACAAAAATCACACTAAAAGTTGCTGTTTTTCTTTGTCTGTAGAGCTGCTATGGAGATCGAAAGAAGACTCGGAATCTTGAAGCCTATGTGGAATGGTTTAACAGGCTCAGTTACTTGGTTGCAACAGAAATCTGTATGGTGAGCAAGGACTTTTTGTGCTTAAAGGTTTTGTTTAGTCTAGTTATCTAAAACTATGGAACTTTTTCAGGCTTGGTGCCTTTTGGACATTTCATTCTCTCAGCTCTGTCCTTTTCCACATTTGGATGAAGTCAGTGCTTGTCTGAAGAGGAAATAAGTTCTGTGTTTTCAGCTTTGTAGTGGTACCTCAGCCTCATTCGTGTGACACAGTGGGGATATTATACTGGGTTAGCCCTTCTTGGTACAGGAGTGCATCTGGCCTGCTGTTCTGTCCTGTGAAAGCCCCTGGTGAATGGAGGCACATTTTCTCTCCTCTCGACTGACCCTCTTCTCTGCTCTTCTGTTCTTCATATCCTTCTTTTTGGGAGAGCCTCTTTGCCTGTTGCCCTTGCTCTCTACCTGCCCGGTGTCTGGGTTGTCTTTGCTGTCCTGAATGCTTCTGAACACACTGTGGCTTCTTCCATATGTAAAGAATAGTGTGAAGTTGTGATATATACGGAAAAGACTTTTAAACATGGGTGTTGTTTCTTTTGGGGATGTGTCAGAGTGCTGTTTCCTGCTGAGCATAACACTGCAATGGCATCTCTTTCAGCCTGTGAAGAAGAAGCACAGAGCAAGAATGATCGAATATTTCATTGATGTGGCACGGGAATGTTTTAACATTGGCAACTTTAACTCCTTAATGGCTATTATATGTAAGTATGTGTACTGAGATGTTTTGTTCCTGTTTGAATCTGGGCAAAGGAAGCGTGGTGCTTTACACAAAAGTCTGCTGCTTAGCTTGGTCAGCAGTGTGAAGTTGGGAGGGAAAGTCGTGAAGAATTGCTCACCATTCTGTAGTGTTGCGTGTAGTATAAATTACTCAAAACCAAAGCTTTCATTGGAACTGTTCAGAGATCTAAATCCCCACTTTTTTAAATCAACTTCAGTGCCAAATTGGAATAGGAAACTTTCCCTGTAATATGGAGAAATGTTGTATTCCATCATTTCTATCGCACCATAAATAATCCTAGTGGTTTAAAAATGTCACACCTCTCTCTATCTGATAGAAAAATATTGGGAATATTTTTTTAATTTGAAATGTGCGAACTTCATAGTTATGTTTAGTTTTTCAATGAAGTATGGCATTCAGAACACTCATTTGAGCTTTTCTACTGTATATACAAGTTTTATCAAATCCATATGAAATAATGTCATAGTGTTTTTTCCAGAGCTTTCATTCTGTAAGAGATGCAGATTTTTTCTCCAAAGTTGGTTTGGAATTTAAAGAAAACAATGAGTCAGTTTCTTGAGTAGCTCTGTTAAAAAATTTTGTTATTGTTAATAAGTCCTTTGCTTTAGAAATACCTATGAGTCCTAGCTTCTTGAAAGATTTTTTTTTTCAATGCCTCAACAATCTCTTTCTCTTACATCAAGCTGGCATGAACATGAGTCCTGTGTCTCGATTAAAGAAAACCTGGGCTAAAGTGAAGACAGCCAAATTTTATATTCTTGAGGTAAGTTTGGCTAATATTTGGACAGGGGACTGTTAATAGCATTTTACTTTTAACTGCTCTAAAATCCAAGTTTTACTTCATTATGACGTGTTTAATTTAGTATATTTATGCTGTAATGAAAATTCTAGAAGATGTAATAAGAATTGTCCAGCTGACTTCTTTTTTGATGTGGAAGAAGGAATTTGAAGTTTTGTTTGTTTGAGTTTTTTAATTCCCAAACGCACCTCCTAAGAATTATGAAAAAAAAAAAATAAGTAAGTCTTTTAAAGGGAGAGGGATGGTGTAGGTTGACCTTATGCTGTTCTGCTTTTGAAAATCAAGTTGAGCTGTAAGACATCTGCCTTGAACTTTCAGAGAAATTTGTCTTGAATTAGTTGGCAGGTTCATATACTTGGTCAAAGATCATGTAGGTGCAGTACTGTACAAGTTTGTGATTTACGCAAGAGATTATATGCCAGCTACTTAGTAGTCCTGCTGTAAATGGCAATCAATTAATTCAGATTATTTATTAGTAAGGTAATGTAATGTTTTGTACTTGACACAAACATGAAATATTTATTAATATCATCAGGAGGTTTGACCTATGTTATGGCAACAGATTAAAACTGGATCACTGTAGCAACATCACACTTCCTTCTCCCACCCTTGGGTGGAAAATAACCTTCCTTGCATTAAGGGTGACTACACAGCTCAGGAAGTTGCTCTTAAGATTACAGCTCTGATTATGCAGGCTGGACTTTGCTGGTTAAGGTCGTGCTTTGTGAGCCATGCAGTCATCCCAGTCACTCAGGTGCAGCAGCCAGTCTTGGAGCAGTGAGGTGGGGGGCACTAACAGCTTTAAGTGTCTGATCTTACTTTGCCATTGCAACTGGATCATCTCTGAAAAACCTGCATCCTGGGAAGAGCAGAATGTTAGTGCCAACCCATTGTTTTCTGTTTCATGATTTTGACTTTTGAATTAAAGTTGACCTACCTTCTTTGTGGAGAGAGAAAGGAGGTCCATGAAGCCTGCCTTTGCTTTCCTGCTCCTGGCTTGTATTGGATCCCTTGTTGTGCTGAGTGAACGTTTTTTAAAATAAGGTTCTCTTCTGATCAGATGAACAGATAAGAGATACCACAATCCTCTATAAAGCTTTATTTGTGGTGCTGTTCAGAAGACCTTTTCCTTTTTAAAGTAGTTACTCAACTGAAAAAAGATTGTGTGTGGTGACGCCACTCTCATTATTTACATTTTTTCATGCCTTGTAGCATCAGATGGACCCTTCTAGCAATTTTTATAATTACCGGACTGCTCTGCGTGGAGCCACTCAAAGGTCCTTGACAGCTCATAGCAACAGAGAGAAGGTATGTTTACAAATGACTTGGCAGGAGACAAAATGAAATTACCTTGTTAATTTGCATGATAAACTTTTATCTCGGAATTCTGATTCTCAGCGACTCTACCCCTGGTGGGCTTATAAAAAGCTCTTAGGGCTGTCAGTTCAGCCTGGTGCTGACTGAAAGCTGCAAACATTATGTGATTGCTTCAATTATTTAAATAAAATAAGTACATTGCCTCAACTTTTTTTTTTTACTTGTGCTGAATTTTAAGTGGTTTATAGTTTAGGCTGGCAAAACTTTAAAAGTTACTCAGAAAAGGTATTTAAAAACTCAAATCTAGACAGCTGTGGAGTCTCCTTCCCGTGTGTAGTCTTTAGATGAACTTTAGAATCATAGAATTATCAAGGTTGGAAAAGACCTTTGAGATCATCTAGTCCAACCTATAACACAACATCAATATACTCTGGAGTTTTTTGTGGAAATGGTGAAATGAATCAGGTGTTTGCATAATGCCTTGGGTTAAAATACACCTTCCAGATTCAAGAGGGACTGTGAACTATGCATTAGTAGAGGTGGTATCTTTCTTTACTCTTAAAATAAATTAGCTTTTGAGAAATAAACTGTATTTTGTCATACAATAATGCAGAATCTCAGTTGTAGTTCTTGTGGAAAGGAACCAAATAATTTCCTAGTTGCTCTCCACTTGGAAGTAGTTGCTCATCAACTGCTTGTAATATTAGGACTTCATGCTGTGTTTAATAAACCTGATCTCGTTGTTCATAAAATAAACTACCAGGCAGATGAAGCAAATCCTTGTGGATTCTGCTGATCTATACTGTTGTTATACAGGAAATTTTTTTCTGAGTCCTAAGGCTCTGATGACAAATCATTCAAAGTAAGAGAAGTTTAAGTAAGATGCTTACTTCTTTTCAGAGAGAATTGAGTTTTAAGGCTTCAAAGAAAGAACTCACAGATATTGAAATGGTGAAGTCTTTCATGGAAATAGTGATAAATGGTATTTGTTTTATCCCCAGCTGTAGCAAGGATGTGTAGCTGTGAAAATTTTTGTAGGATGAAAATTAAAATAGAACCATTTTAACAATATGAGAATGTTGCAGCATTCTTCAAAGAAAATTACTTTGATTTGTTCAGTTGGCAGGAAATGCTTCATTTTAAGCCAACGAGTACCAAGGTTCAATTTCTTGCATGAGCTCAGGGAATCGTAGTTTGAAAACCATCAGTGCTGCTAGCCCCAAATTGTCCCTGCTGTGCTTTAATGTGCATCTCCCCTCATTTACCAAGCAAGTCCTGTCAAGGAATGAAAGCTACAGTAGGAGATACCCTTCAGGGGTTACATGTAAGAATAGGCACCTCTGAGCATTTATCTTCTGGAGTCTGCAAGGAAGAATGAAAATACGAAAACAAGAGGGACACGACATAGAAAGGCAGTGTTAGGCATATTGTTGTTCTAAACACATCTCTCAGCCACAGCTGACAAGCAGTGAAGTGCTAACAGGTACTTTGGTTGTAACCTTGAGGGAGCTACATGCCAGGAAGAGTTCAAGTTAATGGAAGCAGTTCAGCACAAAGCTGGAAATAGGACTATGGGGATTAGGTTGCCATTCAAGGAAGGAGTTCCTTTGTGGAGAGACATAATGCATTTTAAAATGCAGTGAACGCACAATTTTTGTGTAGTGAAAGAGAGATTTATCACCGAGATCTTAGTCCTTTGGTATTTTGCTCACCTTTTACATCACCTGACTTCCCTTTATTTTTCTCTGTAGAGCAGTATATGTTTATTCAGGACCAGACTGAAAATAATGTTGTTCTTTCCTTAGATCGTAATACCTTTCTTCAGCCTCCTGATCAAAGATATTTACTTCCTCAATGAGGGCTGTGCCAATCGTCTTCCAAATGGTCATGTCAATTTTGAAGTAAGTAGAGCACCAGCTGGGGAATTGATACAGGGTCAGCCCCTTTAACAGAAAACTGAGTCATATCATGGTCCAACTTCCACTGGATTCTGGGAAGAGCAAAATTAGACTGGAATTTGAGTATGTCTGTTACTTCTCATGGGAGCTGGGAGGTAGTCAGGGGAAAAAACTGTGTTGTTGAAGATGGAGTGTTTCTAGAAATTTTAAGTATTCACAATTTTTTAGTGGGGGAAAAAAGACTTTTTCACAATGCTTAAATTTATCCCAACGTTTCAATTCACGCGTTTATTATATTGACTGACAAAATCATTCAAAGTAGGATTTTAGAGCTTAAGTTTTTTTAATTCCTCACATAAAAGATGAGTTCCTCCTTCAAGATATTTAGGCAGTATTTTCATGTATGTAAGTCAGATTGTCTCTGAAGAAACATATGATAGAGCAGCAGTGAAGAAGTTCTGAGTCTCTTGTCTTTCCATAGTTCTTCTGCCTCTGATTTCATGCTTGTTTTTTGGTTCTTTTAGTTTTCAAGAGGCCTGGGTCATTCACACAAAATTACAGTACTCTGCACTAGTAGTCATTGACCTGAATTAGCCTGGTTCAAAACTAGACTATGTGATAACCTGGAATGTCCTTTTGCTCAAGGAGTCCACGTGCACTTGAGGCATGTTAAACTTTAATTGAAGGAGTTTATCAAGGAATGACATCAAGACACTACATGGAGAGTGGGGTTTTTTTGGTATAAATTTCCAGCAAGAAAATAGAGCATTTCAGGTTAACTAACAAAAAACATCTGGATTTTGAAATGTCAGTATTAAGCATCTAGAGACTTCTGATGTGAAAATCACTAAGTATTTCATTGCAAAACAAAAATTATGTGCATCATAGAGGTTAAAAGTTGGCCATAAGGAGTGTTACCAGCTCCTTGAAAAAAAACCTAAGTGCAGTTCATGATCTACTATATTTGAATTCATAAATAACAGCACAATATTGACAAATAACAAGGTGAAGGAGGAAGTAGGAAGTTACTTAAGTTTGAAACAGGGACACAAAAGTTAGAAACTGGGTCATTGAGTCATCGTGTTCAGTTTTATCTTAAAAGCTGGGGACAATCCAAGGCTTGGACTCAAAACAAAGATCTCTCTCCTTTTAAAAAAATGTTCAGGGGAAGTAGTGCTGTTCAATATATAGCAGTTCTTCTGTTTTCTATTCTGACAGAAATTTTGGGAATTGGCAAAACAAGTCAGTGAATTTATGACATGGAAGCAAGTGGAGTGTCCTTTTGAGAGGGATTGGAAGATTCTTCAGTACTTACTCACTGTCCCAGTCTTCAGTGATGATGGTAAGGAGCTCTGTACTTCCTGCAGGTCTGGTGTCACTGGCTGCTGTTTAATCTCTTTCCAAGTTGTGGCTTCCTCACAGTAAAGGAAGGCTGTCCTGAGACATCTCTGGCAAGTGAAAAACACTTTTCCCTTACAAATGACAGAGAAGATAAGAGAATCTAGGAGATTAACATTGTCCTTTTCTCTGAAATGGAATTAACAAAATTGATGTAGTCCCTCCAAATGTCATGTGAAGTGTACTTATATGGACTATCAGGATACTTTGCACTAAAGGGTGCTGCTTGAGAAAGAAAACGGGGACTTCACTGGTTACTTACAAAGCAACATGTCCCTGGGCTCATTTTTTTTCCTTTTGAGTGCTTGCTTCTACTCATGCTTTTGATTTTCCACTGGTTTTTATCGCCCTCAGGGTAGTCTTTGTTGTCTGCATGCAATTATAAGCAATGCTATACTTCCTAATGGAATTCTGGAGCCCTAATCTGAGGGATGGATAATACATGTCTCCTTCATTTAACTCAGTCCATTTGCCAGGGAGAGCAAATTTTAAAATGCCAGTAGGCCTATCATAATGTATTTGCTTCTGATTGCAGCACTTTACTTGGCTTCCTATGAGAGTGAAAGTCCTGAGAATCACATCGAAAAGGACAGATGGAAGACACTAAGGTTTGTGTCAGAGGTTACCCAGATCAATAAATAAATAGAATGGCATACAAAGCAATCATCAAACAGTTAAAACCAAATGGTACACTATGTGTTTCAACAGATGGGGCACAGTATCATAGCAAATCCCCCCTCCAATCTGGAACTCTTGAAAAAATACGGAACCATCAGTCTTTACCTTAAGCCCTCCTAGTCTTCTTTCCCTTAGAAAATGGAAATTAGAATAAGTAATTTTGTATCTTAATTTCTTGTGTTACTCAGTGCAGGAAAAAAATGCTTTCTAAACTCCAAGAAATCTCTACTTCCTTACAAATACTGTACAGATCACTCTGGTTTCCAAGCAGATGTTTTCACAGCTACTGCATCCCTTTATGCACCAGCCTTTCAGACAGGGCTGAGGTTTGCACAAAGATCACTCTGGGGCAAATGCATTTGTAAAACCAGTTAACAATTTAACGTCCAGGCTGGGAAAAAGAAATTTCAGCCAAATCATATTTTTGGCTTTTCTTCTACTGCTGGTTGAATATAGCCTCATCAACTCTTTCATTTTACTCAGTATGGAAGGATACATGAACCATTATGGCATTGTTTTAGACCACGCTTTGCCAATCAAATTTTAATTTTTCTTTTTTTTTTTTAAGTTGAATTCATGTCAGCAGAGAAAACTAATCAGGTGCATAGATAGAGAACAGAATTAACCAGGTGTATGAATAGTCTATGTTTTCACCCCTAAACCATACCTCCACTTTAGTCTTAAAACTAGTAATGTCTCAAGGAAATTACTATTAGTCAAGTGTCCTTGCAGGCAGCTGGTATGTTAACACCTAGAGGTACCCAGGGATATAACATTCCAACTCTTCTGATCCACTCTGCAGCACTGCAAAGAGACACCAAACACCACAACCCTAAGGATTCTCCTCAGGTCATGTTGGTTTTTTCTGGGATATTACGAGGGGATGTAACAATTATATCTGATTAATTCCACTTATTTTTGAGTAGAAGACAGTGTTACATCAGAGCACAGACACTCTATATTACACAGGGTGGCAAGATGAAAGTCTCAGCTTCACAGGATCCTTTTCACAGGCACTCTGAAGCTGTCTGGGAGGATTTACATCATTCTAATGATTGTCTTTACCTGTTTACATTTCCCTCTTCCTTTCAGGTCAGCGCTTCTGGGCAGAGTGTAGTGCACAAGATGTCTGCTGTTGCTGCATTCTGTGGATTACCGAGGGCCATGGCTTGGTTTATTTTTCTGTACAGAGTGGCATTCAGAGTGATGAACAATGTGCAGTCAGTTGCGGTGTTGTGTCAGCAAAGATGAAAGAAGTTAACTCAAGAACAAACAGGTAGCTTCTCACATCTGACAGATGAGATAAAGTCACAGCCCACTCAGCTGTGATTCAGGCTTAAGTATTGATTGAGAACAGCGCTGACAGAATCCTTTGAAGATCTCAGATGCCGCCTATGAATCATTTCACACCTGGATGGAATATTCTTCCCTTTGCTGCAGCTTGCTGCTACGAGTACTCTGCACAGTTCACAGCACATTACAGAGGGAAATATTCACCATTCCTTTCAGTGAACCCCAAGTCTGCATTGAAGAGCTCCCATTCCTAATAAGCTGAATACAGCCCAGAAGTTTGCCTGATTGGGATTGCTAAGAAGGGAAAGGACTGGACACAACAATTTGGCTGCTGAGGAGAGTTTCTCTCCACCACTATAATAGTGGTTGTGTTTTGTTTCTTTTTCCAGTATGTTTCTGAGTTGGCTGCTGGTAGGCAAACTCATTATTATTCTAAGTTATTTAAAAAACATAAGGTAATAAAAATCAAGGCTGTGGTAGAAAATACACCCGCTATGAAAAGATAGTAGCTATGTAGCTCTACAACTTCTAGGGAGGTTTTTTCTTTTGTTCACTTCTTTACAACTAACCACTACATGTTACAGACATTCTTATTTTTACTGTATGGTTTGGTTACTCTAATTTTCCATGCTTGATCTTCTTATATTAGGCTGAACAAGGTGACTTTTCTAGAGTAGTCTTTGAGAAACTGGTGTACAAACTGTATTGAAATATGAAAGTATGTTTTTATTAAGTAATTTTTACAGCTGGTTTTTTTTGAAAGGCTAACAGTGGAGAACACAATCCACTTTGACTGAAACAGCAAGATGCCAAAAAGAGAAAAAGGAGCTTCTTCTCAAATACAGCTATGAACAAAACAGTCTTCCTGTGTGTTTGCTTTAGAGATTACTTTTATGACTGTGAAATAGTCCGCTGTGTTACACACCTAATAAGTTTGTAGTAGCTCTGAATACTTAGTCACTCTATCCTAGGAGGATCCTGATGGACTTATTCTGCCACTGTTATTACAAAAAAAAAAAAAAAGAAATAAAAGAAATAAGAGTAAATAAGTATGTATTTGTTGCACTACATCTCTTGAGTTTTCAGGTAAGCTGGTTTTTATGTTCTGTTCATGCCTTTTCAGGCAAGTATTTTAATTTTGAGTTCTGTGAGAACTGCTGCCTTCATCAGTAGGGATACTGTCCTTAACTACAGCCTGTTTGCTGGTACAAGGTGCTGGAACTCACAGAGTTACATATTCCATAATGACCAGCACCAGGGCCTTGAGCCCTGACGGTGGAAAAGGGTTCCCATCCTCCTCTCCCAGTCACAGAGGTATAGTGAAGGAGGAAGAAGATGCCAACTCTTTGAAAACTCCTTTGAAAATGGTTGAAGATGCCAACTCCTTTGAAAGGAGAAGGCTGCTTCTGCAGTTCAGACTTGCCTCCCAGCTTTCATCAGGTGAGGTCTTTCCCATCTTCCCCTCTACATCCTTCCCATGTTGTTGAGCCTTACAGGAAAGACTTTGTATAGAAAGGTGGGGAAAATTGTGTATTCGTCTTCCGCATCTTTTGAAGTGGGATGATATGATAATAAGGTACACAAATGAGCTTCCGTGATGAAACATTCTCTAGTCTCATTTTACATTTTTAGCTCTAGGCAAATCTAGAGGATTGAACAAAGATCTAGCTTATCTGTAAAAATAACTTCTCTCCTCCATTGTAACATGGTTTGACTAGTAGCCTTGTTTCGAAATGGATTTGTTATTTATGCAGCTGGAATGAAGCCTTTGTAAATAAAAGGAGAATTAGTATTACCCAGCCTTCGTCCAGAGAGCAGGCTGTGCGTGTTTCCTCGTGGGCCAGAAAAAGGCAGCACATACCAAAGAGGAGCTTTGATATGGAGAGAGCTCAGGTATGGAGAGGTGGCTGCTGCCATGGCACAGAAGCTGGGCAGCAGGTGCAGGAATCTGTGACTGGTGCTTGAAAGGGGAATGCAAATTCCCTAGCCTTGGGCAACCTAGAGGCTGCTCCTGTAGCCATTATTTAACTGAGGGTTTGATGTTAAGAGTCTTATCGTGCACTGTACCCTCTGCTACATCATTTGGTGCAGCCACTGTGCTGAGCTTTAATTTTGAACGTCCTGAGCTACTGTCGGACTGCTGAACCACTGGCTTGGAAACAGCCATTCACATCTGTCTGTAGCAAAGGGGGGAGAAAAGGATTTACTCTTCTATGGTCAACCAGCTCCTAAAGGAAACGTCACAAACTCTCTGAAATGAGGAGTTAAAAGAACTCATTAATTCTACAAGCTGAGTGTTCAGACAGGACTGAAAATCCCAGCTCAGTGTTGACAGGTGCTCAGTGCTTAATGGGGACAGAACCAACACTGAACTCTCCTGTATAAATGGCTCAAATATTACTTATTTCTTTGTGTTGCACTTTCAGCTATTTCCCTTTTCTCCTATTTGGAAAAATCTTCATGGCATTATCATGAAAAGAATAGTCTTTTGCATGCAAAAATGTGCAAAAGCCTATTTACAACTATCATCTCTAAAAGAGCAAGCAAGAACCTGTGTCTCAACAAGGGTATTTTGTGTTTGGGTTGGTTTTTTGTCAAACTTCCCAGACAGACTCTTCTTGACAGAGCTGAAACTGGTACTTGATCTAGCACTAAAAAGAACTTTTTTTGGCTAATAGACAAAATGTCATTCACTTTAAAAGACTTCTGTTATTCTAAGGAATATTTCCTGTCATTTTGGGAGGCTTTCCTTGTACTAGCTCTGTGTAGCAGGCTCCTTTGTGGCCTTCCTGCACTATTTCTGCTAGAAAAGAACAGTCCTTTTTTACTGCACCAGTGTCTGCTTTTTCTCTCAGCTCCTCTGTCTCATCTTGATTGTGCTGAACAGATTTTTCCCACATAAAGGGAAAGGCTAATCCCTTAGAGATGCATTCCCTCACAGCTGCATCTGTTCTGCTGCTGTCAGTCAGATCCAGATAGCCTGCTTCTACCAAGCCAACTGTATCCTGTGCTTTATGCTCATGGGGTCCTGTGTCATCAGTTGTTTTTTAGCTTGAAAACATGGCTGGTAAGGATTTTCACAGGAACTAGACTATTTACGAGTTTACTTTGGTTAGGTGTGTGCTAAGCTGATACTTCACTGTCAAAAATTGATCAGTGGGCTTACAAGTCAGAGTATAGTGCCAGAAAGGGCACTATTTCATCTCATACCGACTGTCATTATGCTGCTTCAAGCTCTTCTGGATGTTTTTTTCTTTCTCCTTTATTAGAAAGCTTTAGCTATAATATGACCCAAAAGGAAGTCTTATTACAAGCCAAGTAAATATACTTGCATGGAGATTACTTTTCAGAAAGAAAATGTAAAAGATAATATGAATAAAGCAGCTGGTTTTCATCAGTCAGTCATATAGCCAAAGCAGTCTTGAGTGCCAGTGATGCTGTGAGGCAAGATTTTCTTCTTTCTGTTAGTGTTTTTCTCCCCTGCCTTGTGAAGTCCAGAATTTGGAAGGGGAAGTCGTTCCTGGGTGGACTTCTAGCTGCAGGAGAAAGCAGCCTCTGGAGCCAGTACATTCCAGAGAGCAATAAACCAAACAAAATATCTGTCTCGGTGTTACAGCAGGATCCTCTGCAGGCCCAAAAGTTGGATGTAGTGGCCAAAAGATTAAATAACTTCCCTTAGAAAGAACGAGCAAGCCATTAACCACACCTTATTGTCTGATAGCTCAGTAGCATTTACAACTCACTGCTTTTTAAATGTGTCTTTCCTGAGAGAAAGGTGTATGTAGAAGACCACCACAAAAAGCTGTGGTTGAAAGTTCAAGGCTAGTGATCCAGAACAGTGTGAATGATGGGGGCAAAGAAGTTCAAAGCGCATCATTATGTCAGTCAAACAGATTGACCCTATTTTTATGAATGATCCATCTATTGATAATGCTGCCTTTAAGGACAGGTTTTGAAGCTACTGTAGAGGCATTAAAGCAGCCACCCTGAGAGACTTTGTTTTCTGTTTAACAATAAGGGTATTGACACATTTGGACAGCCAACATTCCTGGGCAGAGCCTTTTTATTTCTCTTTACAACTGTGATAGAAGGTTTACTATTTCCTTAGTAATGGAGAAACACATTTTCTTCTCCGTATCTTTCCAAACTAGGCCATATTCCAGATTTTTAATCCTGCCAACCTACTGAAAATAGAAAATATGAAAACAAGACCAAACACGTGTGAAGAACTATGCTTCTTACTGATTTTAACATATACAGCAGGACTGTTTTCACTAGAGGTTGGTAGAAAGTAATTTAATTCAGAAGGAATTACATTTTCCTTAGACCTCTTCTTCTCCAGACAGTTCAGAGGACTGCAGTTCTGCTTTTCCAGAAGAGAAGCCAGAAGAGGATCTATGGAGTAATGGGAAAGAGAATCTGGCAGGAAATTAATTGGCATCCCTTTCCTGAGGCATATCACATAATTGTGGCCAGCAGTATTGAACAGGAAGAAGAACAAGCAATAAAAGTTTAGGTGGAACGTTTGGTTGCATTTGTTGAACTTCAGGTTTGCTCCCAAAGCAGCTCCCCTCACAAATGCCATAGTGACTGTCTTGTAAAGGAAATCAGAGAGATGCTGTATCTGCTACCAGGCTTAAAAGGAAATAATGTCAAATGTCAACAAGAGTAACCTAGTAGTATGACAGCAGACATTTATATAAAATCAGAGCAATAAGTAAGAAATATACTTACACATGTGATTAGGTGATAGTTTAGAAAAATAGCCTGTGAAACATGACATAAAACAAGTAAAAAATATTTTGGGGGCTGCATACAACATGATGATTCTTCCTAATGCTGCTGCGAGAGTAGCAATCTACTCTGATGCTAACAACAGAGAACATTACTATTTCTCCTTAATTATATGCTGCTTTTTTGGTACTTTTGTGGGCAGTTCAGAATCAGGCCTAGAGGAAGTAGCAGATGGTGTTCCTTTATCCCTGCATCAGCCAATTTGATAACCAGCAGAACTACTCTTCAGAGGCTGTTTGCCCCCCATAAAAAAAGTGCTTTACAGCATTATATATTCTCAAGCAACATCACACAGAACAGATCTCATTTGAAGATCCAACTTGAATTCTGAGAGCTGAGCGTTAAGGAGACCTGATCTGTGAATCTGTTTCAACAGGTTTACAGTGAAAACTTAAAACTACAATACATGCTGATCTGTTTAAACAAAAGATTAATGAAAATATATTCTGAAGCAATATTCACAGGGTATGTGATTATTGGATTAAGTTTCAGGAAAAAAGAAAGGTAAGTGTTTGAGAACAAAGCATCACAGTGTTAGTTTTCTAACAGACAATATTTTCCTTGTAATTCATCCAAAATCAAATCCAGATTCATCCCAGAAGGTTACTTTCATAATAGAGAGTTTTAGGACAGAGTACACCTTTTGTTGATGTGCTATTAAGCACTTGTTATACTTAAGAAACAGTCACCACTTTGAGAAGCAAAGTGTGCATTTATTTAAGTCCATGTTTACTCCTATCTGTACAAATTTGCATTATATAATAGAAGTATACTTAATTGGATTATTTAAAAGCTGCTTTTCTTCGCAAAGAATAAAAATCTTTCCTTCTCATTAACTGCCTTGCAAAATAATAGTTACATAATGTCTTTTGAAGAATATCAGTTGCATATTTAGCTGGTTTTCAGTAATTATTTGTGAATATTGAGAATATATTGTGACTATAGTCATGAAATTAACATATAAGGGACTTGGCTTGTTTTAAACAGCTGCTTCAGTGATGTCTAAAGTTGAAACCCCAGGGATGTACATCAGTTACCTACAGGCAGAGCAGGAGTTCAGGTGTCCTGGAGTGTCAGCTACTCTTCATCTGTGAGTGACAGGCTTCGCCCAGGAGCTACAGGAGACCCAGATCCTTCCAGAGGAGCTGCAGGAAGAAACCTTTAGTATTTCTTGAATGGCAGCCAGAGGCATAAGGGGTCTAGAGGGCAAAATCTCATTGTGGGCAATTACAGGCACATAGTTGCAGCACACAGAATATTTCAGGCATGATTCTCACTGGGAGCCTGGGATCTTGTTGGCAGTGGAGAAAGCCAAGAAATTGACAGGAAAAAATGTTGCTGTTTCCATAACCTGTCAAAGTAGTTTTAAATTTCTTGGGCAGTTTGGAAGTCTGAATAGTTAACAGTGAAGGAAAGAAAGGAAGAGTTGCATTTCAATGAGCTCCGACAGAACTGAGTTTTCAGTGAAGAGTGTTATACAGTTGCTTTATTCACATGCCTTATTTTTAGTTTGCTACTTTTGAATTCAGTTTTGAAAATTGAAGGAGTCCTTTTCCTACTGGGAAGAAAGGAGAGTGAATGTTTATCCCTCTCACCCAAGGAGAGGGCACTGACATTGCAGGTGCAACTGTTCCCTGATGGCTCTTCCTTCAGTGCCCCTGTAAGCCCATTTCAGTCCAAGGACTTCCCTGTTTTCAGCTTTTACCTTTCAAGAGATGGATGGCAAACTGTAGTCTGACGTAGGGTGCCCTCTTGTGATAGAAATGAAACAAACCCCGAGATACGGGTGGGAGCGGATGAGGAAATAAGAATGAAGGTTCACAATAAAAAATTTGTTTAGATTATGACCATAGCCAGCAGCCAGCAAATGCTTTATTTGCATACTCTTCAACTTCTGCTAGCGTGTTTTAACTCGGGCAGTATTGCAGCTGATGTCACTGTAGGGGCAGGGGCCTGGCACAACACAGGAGGAGGTTCTGTGTGTCTTCCATGGCACAGGGAAGTCTCCAGCTGGGTATGGACAGGGTGAGAACTGGAACAACTTGACCATCATGTAATGATTGTCCCAGGGCAAATCACCTCATTCTGGGATGTGAGAGTGGAGCTGTGGAGCAAGCAGGAAAACCCTGCAGGAAAACAAGTGCTGGGGATGGCACAGCCTTGCCATGCCATGGCCTTGCCTGTTGGAACAGCCTCAGAGAGCAGCATCGATACAGCCCAGACTGGAGATTTCTCAGGGTGGATTTTTTTTCTTCCTTTGTGGCAGGTAATCTAGGTAGCACTGGCTGAAATGAGTTTGGGTTTAATGTTCAGTCTCACAGGATGACCTGTTGTGATGCTGACACAGTAAGTTTAAAAAAAAAAAGAAGCTACATCTGGAATAAGGTTGGAATTGATACACAAAATTTTTTAAAAAAATTAGGTGTTAATTCAGGCATCTTATATATTTATATACATATTTATATATATTCAGGCATTTTAGCACTTATGCTATGTTTTAGGAGAGGAGAAAAATAAAAAAAAATTAAAAGTAGTTTTACAACCAGTCAGACCCACTTCAGAGCACAGATCTTGGCCAAGTGCAGAATCTAGAGAAGTTTGCAAAATGCATGTATGAGATGCTTAGTGCCCTAATAATTGAATGGTGAGAGCACCATTCAATTATTCTGCATTTGCCAAACTGATTGTGGCCATAAAACAGAAAACCAAGAAAAGCAGAAAGCTTATGCCAATTTTGTTAAAAACCTACTTCTGATTTGTTGCCACAGTGCTAAGGCAGTTGTCGTCTAATAAAAGAGCTCTAAAAATATTTTTAAGGAGATCATGTAAGTGTCACAGAAAAAGCCTGGGAGTAGCCCTCCTGCAGAAGCATTGAGTAATTGACATCTCGATTGGTGATTTAATGGGTTTTTCTTGGAGCCCTCGAGAAGTTCTTCCTATTGGGGTGGTCTTCCTTTGTGTTTTCCTAGGATTAGGCATATTATAATGGTCTCAAAATTTTCTTATCTGTGTTCCCTGTAATTGCCTCCTTTTAACAGGCAAAGTATGTATCTGTGTTTTACCTGTAGAGTAGAGCCATTCTTTCTCCTTGTTGAGTCGTCTGCTGAATGTGCCTCAGTTTTCCTGGAGCCAACAGCCACCAAGGATGTGATAGACACGGTAACACTGCGGAAAGGGCAAATATCCCCTCTCTTATTTGGAAAGAAATGAATCCTGTGCTAGAATACATAAAATGTATCCAAGAAGAGGAGGCAGGGGACTGCAAGCAGATGGAGGTGGTCCAGGAATGTCACATATGCTGTCTGGAAATGCTGCCTGCTGCCAATTGCTCCTGGCTGTCACAGGGTCTATAGTTATTTGCATCTACCAGGACTGACTGGAGCCCTTCTTTGTAATATGGAACATCCATGTACCAGACATTACTTGGGGGTGCACTGCTTGCTCTGCTGAAACATCCTCCTCTCTGGCTCTGAGCACACTTGCAGTGTTTTTAGGTGCACAGTCTGTTTGGGTGCACAGGCTGCCCTTTCTTCTAAGCATCCAGAAGCAGCAGGTCCCTGCAGCTTGATGAGGGGAGAAAATGCACAGCAAGGTACAGGGGGGAAAAACTAAAAATATATCCTTGCTGCGTAGCTGAATTTGTCTTTCTTACCACTAGGCCAAAGTGTAAGTAAAAAAGACCCTTGTAAAAGTAAAAAAGACTCCCTTGTTTGGCTCCCCTGGTTCAGCTGCCATCCCCACCTCGACCACCAGATGTCTGCACTGAACAGAAAACTGAGAGAAGGGCAACTGGGAAAAGGAAAGAGAGCAAAGTGGCAGCTGGAAAATGGAAAGGGACTTGTAAGAGTTTATTGCCAGGCACCCTTGAAGCAAGGACGATTCTCAGGTTTCTACTGTTGAGCTTTCGTTTTGTGAAAAACAGAGTCCACTCCTCTGTTTCTTTTGAAGGAATTTATTCAGGGACAAAGTCAGCAAAGCAAAGCGGCACCGGGTGTCTGACAGAGTTAGAGCACACCTGCTCTGGGGTTTTCTTCAGTTTTTATACAGCCTAGGGTATACATATTCATACAATTTTAACATATTCATTAGCTCATTTCCGTTTTCCACGCCTTTTTAGAGCATGCCCAGGTTTTTTTAGGCGGGACCCCTTTAATTTTGTATATCAGGTAAAAGCAACCTGGAGCAGTCCTTTCATTTGTTATCATTGCAACTTTTGCCACGTTCACTCCTCCCGACGTCTCCTGTTATCTTCCTCCAGCAGTCTGTTATCCTTTTTAACTTCTTTTCTTCTTAGCTGGTCTTACCCTTCTTGGGTCCTGGATCTGTTATCTCTTTACTTGCACCCTTAGGTTCCTTATTTTTTGGGGGGGCCCCTTTTACCTTTAAAAATATGTTCTTATAACAAAAAGAGGTATCTCTAAAGAAAATATTCAAGTATCTTAATGACAGGGTATATGTAAAAATACTCTAGCACCTTAATAACATGAGGTATATATAAAAATATTCAAGTATCTTAATAACAGGAGGTATATTTAGAACTTCGCCAGAAAGTTTACAGAAGTATTTTTATGAAAAAGTCAGTTTTAAACAACATAAACCTTAAAAAGAAGCATTTATCTATATAAGCTAACAGAAGTATTGCTATAACCTATATGCGAAAGCCAAAAAAAAAGAATTTATTTGCTCATTTTTTACAATTTCACACTCCAGGACTGTATTCCCACCACCACGGATGTTGAACTGAGATGGATCTCTTTGGAGAGTGGGCGGGAAAAGGGAGCACTGCTATTTTAACCTGGCTGCCCAAAAACGGATGCCTGTCTTATCTGGTTAAATTGGCACAGTGCAGAGGAAAAAGGTGTCCTGAAGATGCTCGAGTTCTCTGATGGGATAAGAGACCACTAAGGACCTGGACACGGCCTTTCCAGGTCCATGCAGCAAATGTGGCCTGTGACAGTTTTAGCAGTGTGGTGTCCAGGCTGGGATGTAGCTGGTGCAGGTGTCTTTGCACTGTTGCTCCCCTGGTCTTTTAGTTCTGGAGTTAACCTTCACCTTGGAGCTTTTGTGCATGTGTGCACACACACACATATGTGTTTAACAAATCTTCTAAATAAGCTGCCTTAAGAGATAGATCAAAAGTAATTTAATTGCAATTTTAAATACTCTTTCATTTACAGTGATGTAAGAAATGCTGTTGAGTCTGATGAATTAAAGCAGCAGACAATTTCCTCACACTTAGTCACTGGAAAATTTTCAGTTAGGATGTGTTTTTTATTGTTTGTGCTGTCTCTGCTCATGTGAACTCCTGTAGGACACAGAGAGCTGGCTGTATATCCCCGTGGATCAAACAAGACACTTTTAGCTTATATTCCTCTCGCTTTTTACTGGATTTTTTCCTTTTGGGCTAAGTAGAGCTGTCACCCCAGAGAGGAAAAAAAAAAAATGTACCTGGTCATAAGCAAGAGTCAGTTTTGTGAGATCAAAGGAAATGAGCTGGACAGCAGCTGACGTGGTGAGTACCACAGTCATATGAAGCAGCTATAGAAGGAACCAGACTTGTAATTAAAGACAGGAAAATGTGTACCTGCACAACACACTTAGATTTGTGATAAATTCTGTCTTTCCATTCTGTCTTATTAGGCCTGGGATTTTTTTTTTTCTACAAGGTGCCATCCTGGACTGCTCTGATCTAATTAATTTCTTTAGAAACATTAAGACATAACTGTCTGTGTGCCACCCAAGGGAGCGTGGGAAAGCTGAATAAAGGATTTGAACTGGAAAGAGTACTGTAGAATTTGTTTGAGATAGAGTAACAATAGTCATTGTGCACCTACTGAAGAGAAAAAAATAGCAAATAGTTATTCCCAAGGTCTTTATAAGGTATTAGCATGAAAGTAGTGTGGAGCAAACAGTTTCTATGGTAATGTCTGATGTGATTCCTGGCTCTGTTTCTATCTGGAGCCTCAGTGAGCCAGTTCTTGTGCTTGAAATGTACAGCCTGAAGTATGTCACTGATTCAGGCCTAGGAAACCCTGTAACGATGGTCATAGAAAGTAGAGTAGCCAATTTTCTCCATATCCACCTCAGTGTAACTTTGCTGTATGATGACAATCTGATTTTGCTTAGAGGGTTTGGTAGAATCAAGGTGTGTTCTCTGCCACAGCAAATGATCATGAGTCATGGTGTCCCACGTTTACAAAACTAATCTCTAAATAGTTACCTTGAAAATGTTCTTGTAGTATTTTAATTATACTGTTGTTGTTAAGTTACAAAGTGCATTTAGACAGGCTACAGTTGTATTTCTCTAAAAGGTGGATCTTCCAGGTTGCTATAGGAGAAACCATACAGGCACTTGTAACTGGGTCCATATTAAAGAGTGTAGTAGTTGGTTTACAATTTATAATACATCTATTATGAAAAAATCATTAGCAATATGCAATCCTCCTGGGAAGTTTTGACTTAGACTGTAAGTGCTGGGTTAAATCTTAACCTTGTTGAAATCATCAAGACAAAATTTCTTCTGTAATATTAACCTTCTGTTTAAATCATCATTTTGTTTTTACTTCCAGTGTCAAATACAATGTAGTTCTGAAGTTTTATAAAGCTCACATTAAAATATTTTCAATATTGGAATTTCAATTTTGAAAGGCTGACCAGGGATAGAAATTAGTAAATTTTATGACAACTAGAACATTAAGAACATAG
Organism: Calyptomena viridis; assembly: GCA_013390005.1. Lineage (NCBI taxonomy): Eukaryota > Metazoa > Chordata > Aves > Passeriformes > Eurylaimidae > Calyptomena > Calyptomena viridis. Next base: position 56,321 of record WEIV01020251.1, read on the forward strand.
AAAATGCCATATGTCCATATCACCACAGGAGAAGTGTAGTTCAGAGTCTCCATTGATTATAGATGTTTAACAGGAATCTAAAACTTGCCCAGTGAGCTAAACAATGCAGGACAGTCACACCATAGGCCAAATCTCCTGATCTCAGCTGAATTATCAACTTGCCTTGCAGCTCTGAGAACTTGGAGCCCTTCTTCAGCTCACCTGAATGCTGCACAGGCAGTTGAGGTCCAGGGCTCCTTTGTTGGTTTTGCTACTTTTTAACTTAGCCATTTGTTTCAAATTCATGACCTGACAGAGAGTCCCACATGACAGCTTGTTTTGATGTAAAAATGAAAATGATGTCAAAACCAGACAAGATATGCATGCAAAGAGTAACCACAAAAGCAGGATGCTCTGAAATCTGGTAGATGGATTAGAAGAAATGCATGTCTTTTCATGTGTGCTAGATCTTGATTGCATCCTAATACCACAGTAAAACAGCTACTGTATGTCTTCCCATTTGAAGCCTTTTGAGTTTGCATGATTCTTGCTGTAATGAGTACAGACAGCATGGATTACTTTTTGCTTTTGAGATGTTCTTCATCCCTGGTGGGAGAGGACAGCAGATGGGAACTGATTTAGACTCAGTATGTAGAAGGTCAGCATAAAGGGCTCTACATGTACTACACATATATACATAGAAATGGTTCATATTGAATTGTGTGGTGCTGTTTCTGACAAGTAACAGCACTGTTTTCAGCCAGAATGATTTGTATGGCCCAGAAGCTCTTTGACATGCCAGCACAGGCCCTTTAGGTGTCCCCTATTGCTTTGTGCAGGCTGCCCACGTTCACAGTCCATACAAGAGGGGTCCACTGACTTTGGGCTGATGCTCAATGTCTTGTGAAGATAGGTAAGGAATAGTCCAGGATTTTGGTGCTTGCTCTCAATACAATGAAAAAAAAAGCAGAAGAGCCAGCAAAGGTGGCAAAATGATCTGTGTCAGGTGAGGTTCTGATGCAGTTCTCTTCTTTCCAGGATTTTGCACTGCTGCAGTTTGCAGTATTCATCCTACCTTTGTCAAACTGAGTGCGAGTGGTGGAACTGAGGGACTGGGACAAGAATTTCCCTGTGCAGAAATCCTATTAAACTTCCACAAGATGTGCCCTTGCCATGCTTTCCTTTCCAGGGGTTGGAGTATTCACAGCTGGAGGAAATTATGGCCAAGCAGAAGGTAGCCTGGTGAGTGAACTGACACAAGGCAGTGTTCAAAGGCTTGTTTGTTATTTGGGGAAAAGATGGCAAATAAATATCCATTATTGTATGTAATCAAATGACTGGTTTCTCTTTAGGAATTAAGAAGCAATGCCATTTCCCTTGTACAGCCCCTCTTTTGTATGCCATAAACTGTATTATCATATCTGTATAAAGAGACTGCTCAAGACATCGTAGAGTCATTCAATCTGTTGATCAATTATAAACAGAGTCAGTAAAACATGGTGACCATTTTAGTGGGATGAGAAGCTGTTTTTCCTACAAGGCTAAGGAGGAGGATTTTTCTGGCCACTAGCGACAGCAAGAAAAGCAGGATCTCTCTTGTTATCTGCTGCCTTCTGAGCAACCACTGTCATGATCCCAGCCCCAAGCCAGGACTGCAGCTCCATCTCTTGCCAAGGATGTTGTCCCAAAACAGGTTCTCTCACTCAGTGTGCAACAGGCAACTCACAAACAGAGTCAAGGTTTTTAATTTATTTACAGTTCTGTGCAGAAAGGAGCACTGGATGGCAAATCCACAAAGCCAGCATGACAACTACCAAAACCTTTCACTATTTATACATTTTAGCAAACAAAACATTTTTTTTTTTTAGCTTGACAGCAGTAGAGCTTAGATGATTTATGTGTTTTAGATTTCAAACAATGTTCTTCTGACTCTTTGATTTTTAATGATGGGACTGCTCCAAAGATGGTTAGTGTCCTGGAGTGCTAGATGAGCCAAAACAACAAAAACACCCCCACACAGAAAAAAAAAAAACAAAAACAAAAAACCCCCCACACTTTTATATGGGGTGGAGGGGAGGAAGTGATCAACTGATCAAATTTCAGTGACAAGTGAGGCTGTGTTGTGTTTCAGGTTGACGTCCATCTTCAATAGAATACCCACAAAATTAAGAGCAAAATTCTTAGAATATAGAAATATTTTCCCAAGGCATGAAAGAAGCTGAAGCATGGTTATTTTGTAATCCCTACCTGTTTGATTTCTATCTAAAAAACAAACTAAAACAAAAACCACGAAAGAAACTAACGCCAACAAAGCAACATTTAACACCACCAATTTTATTCTGCTTCAAAACATGAACTCTGCAGCAGCAAGATAAAATCTAAATCCCCATCTTTTCAAGCTCCTGCTCCTCAATCCTTCATGGCAATAAATGTCTCATCTATTTCTTGCTAAAACAGCAGTACAACTGAAAAGGATTAACAACAGGACACTCCTGTAGTGCTTTGTAGGTTTATTGCTGCCCTTGCAGTTTGCAGATAGGACAGTGGGAATTACAGAATATAGGGCTTGTGTAATATGACTGTGCAGCTTTTTCTTTCACAGACCAAAATAAGATGCAAGTTTTCCAATTTTGTAAGCTTTTATCAAATGAAATTCTAGTCTAGATTGACCAAAGCATCCCTAACTGTAACCCAAACATACTGCTACCCTGAAACAAGTTCTGAGAGGGGAAAAAAAAAAGGTTCTGTAATATATCTAAGGAATTTTTAGAATAGGTGTAGCAGCTACACCTGCCCTAGCAGACATGAAGCTCTCCAGACAGTGACCTGCACCTCACCTCAGACATGCAGTGGCTGGCTTCAGGAATGTAATTCTGACCTCTGAAGGCTCTTGGTAGGTGAACTGGTGGGTATACCCACAACCTTTTTCACTTTTACCAACAAAGAGCATAAACAGGGAGCAGTCTCCTGATTCCTGACTGCATTTCTTATGAAATTTGCAACAGGAAAAAGGGTGCTAAGAAACTGCCTCACACCATAGGGAATCTGCATGAATTGTTGCTTCCCAGAGTAGCTCACTTCCAGAGTGTAAGCAGATACTGGGACAATTTCTCTCTTCACATGCTTCACTGATCAGCATAACATTTCTGGCTTGAGGTATTGAGTAGTCAGTGAAATGTATGTGACCAACATTTTTTATACATTTTTTCTTTTGTGATTGAGAACTCCTTTAAGTAGAATATACAGCCCTTCTCAGGCTGGTCCTGTTAGAATTTATGAGAGCTGCTTCCTCCCAGATATAGAAACAGATACAGATTGTGGAAGCTATGCTGAGCACTTAGATCTGTTAAAACCAAAGGAAGATTTATAGGTAGGCAAACTGATATTGGTGTATGTGATGGAGTTGCCTGGAGTATTTAATAGATAAGACATTTGTAGAGATTTTTGCTAGTGGAGCTGCCAGAATTGCACATAGGTGCAATACCAGTGCTGGCATTCTGATCAGCAATTTTGTGAATGGTGTTGAAGAATGCAGTAGTGTCAGTAGCTCAGTGTGCAGCTGCAGTGGGACCTGCAGGTTGTGCCCTGGGTGGGGGAATGGCTGGAGCCCCAGGCACAGGGTGTGACTTGGTGCCAATCCTTTGCCTAACAAAGGGTATGAGGACCTGTGGGGCTGGCTGGTCACCCAGAGACTCTGCAGAACCCAAACAGCAAGACCCCAGATCAAAAGGTACACGTAAGGAGTGTGAAGAACACATGAGGGAGGTTGCAGTGATTGTAAGGGTATAAAAGCCCTGTGACTCCTGTGTTGGGGGTCCCTCCTCAGAGGAAGCAGCTCAAACTGTGACAGTGTTGCTGCACCACCATTAAATTACTTCAGATGTCTGGGACCCTGCTATGGGAAACCTCCAGCCTTCGAGGGAAATCTGTCTGCATGAGTGTGGGGTGTGTAGGGCATCAGGTGGGGCACCTGTGGTGTCACTGGGGTCATCCACAGTGAAGGGGCTTCAGTGGCAGCAGTGACAGCCTGAGGTGGTATGGGTATGATGATAAGATAGGAAAAATTTAACAGTGGGTTAGGAAAGAATTCGGGGTCAATGTAAAGAAAGAGAGTCTCAGATGGAGATGGTAAGTATAACAGAGAAAATTGGAGAGTCAGTGTCCTAGAGGCTACAGGCTGGGGTTAGATCCAAGTCTGCTTGACAGCATCAGTACGACAGATGTTCAGGCAGCCTGTTGTAAACTCCTTTCACCAATGGTTTGTCAGGCTGTTTATGTCTAGCAAGCCTTGATTCGAAGACAGATGGTTTGAATCGACATAAAGATACGCGCATGAGAGAACAGCCCTCGTGAAACCCGTACTCTACCAAGAGTAAATGTTTAACACGGCACCGAATGCTTCATTCTGGGGCGAGCAGTGGTGCTCCCCCCTGAGTGAGGACACACCCTGGGACACGAGCAGGTTTCTTGCAGGGGGATGCGTAGCGGTGCCCGAGGGACAGTTTCCGAGAGCACGGGCTGCAGGATCTCTGCAGTTGTGTGCCCGATAGTCACGCCAAGACCTATCCACAGAGCAGCGGAAAGCAAATAGGACAAACACTTGTCACCACGGCCCGAGGTGGGCCCAGCATTTACATCTCTGCGAAGTAGATGCGTTGAGGAGCCCGGCTTGTCCCTGTCCGCCTGGAACGGGGTATCCGCGTCCCTGCCGAGCCCGGACACCTCACCGGAGGCTTCCCACGCCCTGCAAGCTCCTGCCTCTCTCTGGGCGGGGGACAGCCCGGCATCCCTGCAGCGCCGAGGGAGGGAGAGAAGGAAAGAGGGGAGGGAAGGGAAGAGAGAAGGAAGGAGAAGGGGAGATACCGGCGGGCACCGCCGCTCCCGCCCCTCTCTCCCCCCGCCGCCCCTCCCGTGACAGGCA
>WEIV01020251.1:61259-73074 GCA_013390005.1 Calyptomena viridis
GGCCCGGCAGCGCCGGCACCCCGCGGGCCTGGGGCGGACCCGGTTTCGGATGGTGCTGGATCCCGGGAGCATCCCGAGAGCATCCCGCGGCGGGCGCGGGCACCCTCGGCTCTCCCGGGTGGGTTTGGAGTCTGCCCAGCCCCTGGCCGCGTCTGTCCAGTGACCTCTGAAGAGCGTGTGAGGTGCCCTGTGGTAAACACAGTGCGTGCTCTGATTTTGATTTTTGTCTCATTAGCTGTGGGTAAAGGTTGGTCAGAACTCGGAGGCTTAAGATTTTAAGTCATCTGTTAGAATTGACTGCTGTAATGTTGAATTACCAAAATCACCTGTCAGTCTTTTCTTGATTCCTACTACGTACTTGGCCATGAGTTTCCTACACAAGTGGCCAATCCGGTTGTTTTTTCCATTCTATGCTGACAATGAATTGTGCATATACAATGGGAAGACAGAAATTCCTGTCATTTTCACTCTAGTGGGACTAATACAAGCTTTAATCATCACCCAGTAAACCTGTTCTGTTTCTGGATACAATCCATTTAGTAGGTTTTTCTGTACCTTTGGGTAGTCACCCTGCCCTATATAAAGACAATTTTAAAAATGTATGTGATATCTTTTATTTGGAATGTGGCGACTGCCACTGCATTTGGTAGCAGACACTGCTACTGTGTTGTATGTGATGATGTTTCCTGTAATCTTCATTCGTATTCTCTACATTATAACATCTAGTTTGCATTGAGTTTGGTTTGTTGGTTGGTTTTTTAAATATGGTTGCACGCTGAGCTAAGATCTTTGGTTAAGCCACGTGCAGTGCAAGGAAAACTAGATTTGCAATGTGAGTTACCTTGTCAACTGTTTCAATTCTAACCCATTGAAGGCTGTAAACCAGAACTGAGTTGTGCATCTGTTTAAAGTATGGTTATATTAATCAGTGAAAGCAAATTGCTGAAGCTTCTTAATTTATTTATTCTTGTCTGATCAATGTACCTTGTTAGGGACATGGGACATTGTTTCCAATTAAATGATAAAAGATATTACCTTAAACCACATCACCTGGAGTCCAACCTAAAAAAGTTGTTCTCCATTTGTGAGGCAAAAAACAGCTACTTCTCTCCTAGTGGAGGTCTCCTTAGTCCTGAGCTAAACCAAACTGTAACGTGGCACTGTTGTGGTGCACAGATGGGATTTATAGGCAGGCTTTGCTCTCCAAGACTGGTGCAGATGTACAGTGAGCTAGCTTGTTGAACACTAACACTAGACTTCCAAAAGTAGCATGTTAGTTTTTTTCTCCAATCAACTTGTGCATTTAATGCAATTTGACCTAAGCAGCAGGCACTTCTTCTTTGCTCCTCTTAAAATGATATAATGAAATATGACGAAGAGAGTGTCCAATGAAGAAGGTGGGTCACTGCAAATCTACTGAAGGCTGCTGGTTGGAGCAAAAGCTTAGACCATATCTGTTCTGACAGGATTCCAGGATCTTTTTTTTTCCCTGTCACTTTTCATGAGTAGCCGATGGAAGTGGGTAATTCCCCATAAAAAGATCATTGTTCCTTGATAGCAGTAGCAGCTGTTACACTAACATGTTTTAAATTATTAAGTGAGTCAGAAATGATGCTAGCTGCCTGCCCTTGATAGGAGTGAGTTAGGTTTAACTCTGTGTTGTCCTGAATTTGCAATCAGCAGAAGACAGCTGGGTTGGCCAAACTTACAGAATGATGTCTGTAAGAGGACAGACTGAGTATGCTAGGACTCTTGTCATTCTGAGAAAGAATTCAGGCATATGCTCAGGCAGAGAACTAGTGTAGAAATTTACAAAATCATATAGAAGATGTTAATAGAGAGAAGTCTTTCCAAAACTGGCTTTTCCTGACCTTGTTATCCCTCGTTTTGTACTGGAAGAAACAAGTAAAAGGAGGTAGTTCATGCAAGGAGCACCTGTGCAACACCTTGCCATAGACCTCAGATAAGAAGTTTACAGGGGTTAGAAGGGAAACGAGACAAGTACTAGAATTGGAGATCCATTGAGAATTAAATAAAGCCTATCAGGCCCAAGAAATCTGAAATTTCAGAGAGTATTTTCAGTCAAGCAGCCTGTATGCTCACCCTGTTGATACCCTTTCCTGGGTGTCTCCTTACAGCCATGGTTGGAGACTGCAACAAATTAGCCAGACCCCTGTTCTGATCGCTATGACATTCTTTTATGGTCATAACCCTTAAATTTTTTTCCAAACATTATTGTTAACACATATGCTTAATTATCACATATCCTTTATGTCAGGCTGGTATGTAGCCACTGGTTAAATTCGTTTGTGTACTCGATAATTATTCCTCAATTGGGAAGTGACCCAACTTTTGGGTTTTGCTTCTAACCATTTTCTTGCTTCAGCAGTTGAACACAAGCTTTTCTGCTCCCTGCTGTTTGTTTTGTCTTTGTTAGGCTGATAGGAGCTTACACATCTCTTCAATTCACAAAAATGAAGTGGTAGCCATCAGATCTTTTGCTTTGTCTCTACCACCCTACCTACCTCTTTTCTTTGCCCTTTCCTTCACTGACCTGCAGGACTGGAAAGAATGAAATCAGTCAGCTGTGTTTATTATAGTTGCATATGGCAAATTCAGCTGCTAGTTAAATACTAATTTAATTGCTCAGCATTCCGTGATTTTAATCTTTTTTTTCTTCTTCTTGGAGAATGGAATAAAACTGAAAATTTATTTTCTTACCTAGGTCTCTGGACAAAATGGGGAATAGATTAGTGAAGCCCAAGCATCTGAGGCAGTCGGACAGACACATAGCAAACCTTGCTATTGGCTGTGCTGCCAGCCATAAGTTTTTGATGGACCCATGCCTAGGCATCAGTGTGATCAATGGGCAAGCTGATGTTCTTTGCAGCAGTATACTTGAACTGGAAAAGGAGCTGAAGAGAAAAGATCAAGAGTTGCAAGAGAGTCAAAGCCTTGTTGCTGAGCTTCAGGAGCAGCTGGCTATGCAGACTAAGATCATAGCAGAACTCACCAAGGAACTTCAGAGCAAGTGTATACAGCTGAACAAGCTGCAGGATGTTGTAAGCACTCAAGGAGACAGCTCTCGTCAGCCTTCTCCTTTGAAAGTTTCTGCTGATAGGAGGAGAGGAGCCAAAGAAGGTGTGTCTGCAGAGCCAACAACACGGCTGTATGATTTGAGCAGGCAAGCTATGTTTTCCCTCGAAAAAGCAACAGTCCGAAAGGATTCCAGGTGAGCTTGTTTCAGAGGCTGATATGGTTGTGTTACGAGGATATTATTTTTATCACAGTGATATCCTGTCCTCATGATAACTCAAGATTAAAGTAACCATCTTTTTTATATAGGCTTTGTCACTGTGGTAGTTAAATGGGTAGACTCTGTAATTTAGATGAGACTCTTACAGTCTCTTTTGGATTTATTAACCCTCCAATTTCTGGTAGTCATGGGGTAGGAACTGAATTCTACTTGTTCCTCTTTGAATCCAATTATGCTTTCTAGCCACTGGAAGACCCAGAAATATCTGTGGTCACAGCTGACCTTGTGGACAGAGGTATCAGACTGATATCCTTAAACATAAAGATCTTTCAGTGTAGATAAAACCTGAGTATCTGTTTTAACATTGTAGTATCCAGAATCTATCTGGACTTCAGCCAGTGGCTTAAGTGCCTCAGATTTGTGGGGAGCATTATTATTCTGTTAAAAATTCATGGCACATCTGAGCGTACCATAGTAGACCTGATAGTTATGAGACTTGATTTCTCATCCATCATGTCCAGCATTACACATTAGAGGGTATCTTGGGAATCAGAAAGGCTGTTTGAGTCACCATAAAGAGCTGAAAACTTGAGCTGGCAGTGTTTTTCCACCAGAGTAGGAGAACTGCATTAATATTTTATCAAAAGTACCTGGGCAGTTTAAATCATTCTTTAAGGAGTGTTCTATCTGTAATCAACTACCTGTCTTCTCCTTGACATGATCCTTGTACTGTGATCCATCAGATGGTTTTCTAGGGTGCTTTTGGAGACAGAATTGTAACAGCAGTGAGGAGTAAAGCCAGGAGAAGAGGCAGTTGATTAACTAAGTGCAGCAGTCAGAACAAAACCAAGTATTGCAGCTTAAGCAGTCTAAATGTAATCATCTTTTGATGTGATAGTGGCCAAAGTATCATCTGGTCTTCCAAATACTTTGAAAGCAAACATAGCCAAAAAGAAACCCTACCACAAAAGTGTACTACTGTGCACTGCTATGCCTCTCAGATAAGTCTGTGATATCTTCTTGTTTAAGACACCATCACCTTCCTACTGAGACAACCAAATGCTGGAAAGTACAAACATTTGGTTTCCTTATCCAGGCTGTAAATACTGAAGCAGGTGAAGTTCAGACAGTTGGCATATGTGTAAGAAAAAAGTCTGACCTTTGCTGTGTACAGAATTCTGTCCAGTCTAATTAGCAAATACTGATCCTTTAGCCTGAAAGTGTCCATAGACATGTTTAGAGTTGCTGATATCAGTCAGCTGCCTCTCCTTTACAGGGAAAGGACTTAATGCAGCCCCACTTCTGCCTAAGACAATTGCAGAGGGTTGCTGCACAGTAGTGAATGCAGTTATTTCAGAAGGAGGTGAAGCTTCATGCTCTGTCCTTGAATTTGCATTGAGTCCAGAGTGTAGCCAGTCCCTTTATATGCATATATATATTTATACAAATGGTATAATTTTATGCTATTCATTTAGTAGGGTTGTAAGTGCCATACTTTTGTTTGAAATATTCTATCTCAGCATGGCTGATTTTAATGAAAGTTTTAGAAGCTTTCAGTGATTCTTATCTATCCCATGTGAATGGATGTTTTTTCATGAATATGTTTCTTCTCTTGAGCTAGCTGGATAAATCTATCTCAGTTTCAAAAAATTAGTTTTTTCCTTGATGTGAATTTAAACATTGAAAATTTAACTAAAGTCTGAAGAGCTTAGAGTTTGACCATAGTACATGAGAGCAGATATCTCAAAAGTTATCAGCCATTATTAGTTGGGGAAGAACTATCTTGACCCTTGACATTGATGTCTTTTACCAGTCAGTGCCAGCAGATAACCAAAAATCTCTCCTTAGTAGCAGAAAGGTATATTAAGAGAAAGCATTGCACTGCAAAATATATGTTGTACATTTGTACTTGTGAGATGGCATCTATCTTATGATGGGAATAAATTTCCAGTCCTGTTCACAAAAAGCCATTCTTAGGGTGTCAGGTGTTGTTTCTAGAGTTTGACTGGGAGTGTGTTAAAAGAGGTAGGGGGGACATTTCCATGAAAGCTAACATCAGGATGGGGAGCAAAACCTGGAGGAGAATGCTATGGCAAAGCTGGCTCTGGGCAGTGAAGAAAAGTCCCTCTAGCAGTGGGATCAAGAGATACCTCAAAACCAGAATGGTTCTGTGGCTCTGTGTGCCCCCTTTTTACTTTTTTAGTAGTACTCCTAAGGACAGCAACTGGGCAAGGGCAGGATTAAATGTCTTCTGTCATTTCAGGACAACTAGTTATTTCCAGCAGCCATTCTAAAAAGTGGGGTAGGTACAGGGCAAGTGAAGAGACAACTGTTAGTGTGCTGGATGGCCATGAAATGAGCAAACAACTGATTCAAGAGCCTGAGCCACAGTTAACTCACAAGTCCTTCAGTCTGTGGCCAACTGTACTTTCTGAAATTTTCCTGTAGTTCTGGAAGCTTTTGTGCTCATTTTAAGTATTGGGTTATATGGAATTACTGTATTTTATTGCAGTATTGTATGCATGATGGGTGAATTACATTAGGAAGTTTGATTTTAGAAGAAAACTAAGTTAGAGCTTATATTCCAGTAACCCTGTTGCTTTCAGCAGAAGCTAAGTTATGATCTCCATTTCTAAACACAGTCCTTACCACAGCTACTTGATTTTGTTTTCTTGCCTCATCTCATCACCTTTACTTATTTTCAGTCATTATATGGCTACTAACATTGTAACTGTATTTATTTGCCCTATGTTTGTTCATTCCTGGATTGCCCTCAGGAGGTTTTCCCACATAACCTAGTTTTGATGACAACCTTGCATTGTTTTATGAATACAAGCAAGAGTAAGCCTTAAATGCCTCAGAAAGCTATCAGTGTTGACTTCCTTACAGGCATGCTAGGAACATGGGGACTTAAAGGCAGAATTCATCTTTCAGCAATAAAGTAGAACTAATCTGTAGGTCAATAAAAGCTCCATCAGTGCAGCAGTTGTTTAATTGCATTAATTTCTCTCATGGATTCAAGGCACTGTTTTATAGGAAGCCCTTGACCCAGGACATACACAAGTCAATCAGAACTCATAGATTGCCCAGTAGGTATGTATGGCCTGCTTTGTCTCAGTTGGTGAGTCATTATTAGTTTATACATCCACTGTTTTATTTTTCCATGTTTTCCTCTTCTTAAAATCCAGCCACTGAGCTCTTCCACCAGCAGCTCAAACATAGACTGTTGTTCTCTTTACAACTCACCCATTCATATGTATTTGCTACAGCAGGAAATGATGCCGAGACTGTCTCAGGGAGAAGCAAGAACAAGATTGTTCCACAAGAATAAGTGAACCGGATTACTACAGCATAGACAATTCTGTCATTAACCAGGGCACCATCCCACAAGATCTCGACAGGGTAGGCAGAGAGTGGTGATAACAAGGTCCATCAGGATGCCCACAGACGAGATCAATCAGATGCAAGACAAGGAACAGAAACAAAGTATTTACAATATTGGCCCAACACTCATCCAGAAGACAAAACCAAAATCAATTATTTCTATAACATAGCCCAGACAAGAACTGAATGCCCATACCTGAGCTTAAATGGAGTGTGCAGTCCAATGGGCAGAGGATGTGCGGGGTCCCCAGGGAGGCCGACCAGTGTAGGTAAAGCCTGTTACTGCCCCCAGGGCTCTGACAGATCTGACCCTTGTCAGATGGGTACAATATTTCCCTGTTTCAAATGATCTGGGACTTCCCCCAACTGCCAGGACTTTTCCAACATCATGAAGAGTGGCTTGGCAATTTCTAGTTATACCCTAAAAATTCTTAGAAGCTGTAGAGGAAAGGGCCTATTTGGAAAGATTCTTCCACGTTTGGTCATTCTTAAGGAGACTGAATATATTTGGCATCCCACATGAACAAACTATTCAGGATTTTTACACAGTAGCATTTATGCTGTTTGTTGTGATCTGTGCAAAGAAAGTGGGCACAGTAGAGATAGGAAGTTTTTCAGGGATGTTGAAGGCGTAGAGTGGTGTAGGAAGGCAACAGCACTAACCCTCCACCTCCACACACACCTTTCCTAGATCCTGGATTTACTTTGTGAATTTTGGAACAGTGTTCAAATACAGTTGCTTAGTAGCTATAAACAGGGAATGCCACAGGATCAATGTTATTTTGCCAGTGAAAGGGAAATACTCTGTAGTTATCTTTCAATTACGCCCATCTACAACCTGCTTCATTTCTAACATCATCTTCTAATGTTCTAAGAAAAAACAACACCTGTTAATCATGGTTTTGCCACTTTTCCTTCCATGAATCTTTCCATATTAGAAATAAGATATTAGATATTAGAAAAAAATGGTTTAGAATCTTAGAAAAGTAGGCCTGATCTTATAAGAAGCTGACAATCCTATACAGGCAGTGGTATGTGAGGACATTCATATTTCTTTCCTTCAGATAAGCAAGGTTACATACCTCAGTTGTGCAATAGGAAACAAATATTGCGAGAAACAGTGCAAAACTTTCGGGGGGGGCCTGTCTTCCGGCAAGGACTGAAATAATTCTCAGTGGTACTGATCATTTGAGTATTAGAAATGAGAGGAAGCATCTTGAGAGGAATGAATGCTTGATGAATAACATGCCACAACCATGCTCAGTATTTTAAACTTTGGGGTTTTTTGTTTGAAACCAGTGAGAAGAAGCTTATCACGGATGCCCTGAATAAAAATCAGTTCTTGAAGAGACTGGAGCCTCACCAGACACGAGACATGGTGGAATGTATGTATGAAAGGACTTTCCAGCAAGGCAGCTTTGTCATCAGACAGGGAGAACCAGGCAACCACATTTTTGTGCTCAAAGGTGAATATTGCTTGCTCGTACAACACACAAGTGTAAGAAACAGGAGAGTAGTTTAGAAGTTTTGGCAGGAAACCACAGTGGTGGTGTTTGTGCTCCTAAATAATTTGTGCTGGCCCTGCTGAGGGCAATGCAAGTTTTAACCATGACTTTTATGAAACAGAGTGAAAACAACAAAAAGCACCTTGTCAATTTGAATGTTGATTTAATGCTATTTCATACTTCTATAATTTCTGAGAGCCTAGATGCCAGCAAATCTTTTCTGTTGTATGTGCAGCCAACTCCTTCTCCTCCAAAGGAAGAGCAGGTATTATTTAAAATATAGAGAACTGCTCAATGGTGAAGCAGCTTCTGAAATAAACTTACTTTTCAACATTTGTGAGAGTTTATACCAGTTTTCTGTGTATGGGAAATTGAGAGGTGAGGTATTTATTTACTGTCCTCAAAGCTGAGAGTTTTGGTTTTTTAAAAAAAAACCTGCTTGTTTTTTCTGGGAAGAAACCAACCAACCAACCAACCAACCAAGCAAACTAAAAGCTTTAGAATAAGAAGACTTTCCTAATAGTGCCAACAGGTCTGAAATAATCTCTCTGCACTCATTTGTGCTGGCTGCTGCTGTGCTTACTCAAATCTCAAGTTGCATATCAACCATAGTGGACCCCAAGTTTAACACCTGGAGGTTCTCCTAGCAGTAATACTATCTCTCATAATCTCACATTAAAAAAAAGAAATCTGTATTTGTGATTAATTTGCATATTTCATCAATTTTGGACCACTGAGAGGCCCAGAGACTCATATGAATTCGAGTTCATGCCATATGGGGTGTGTTCAGTTGAGGCAGGAATATTTAAGCCAGAAATATATATGTTGAAAAGCATATTTTCCGTCTTCTGGCTTCATATAGATGGGTTATTTTAAAAACATGATTGTAACTGTATTAGGATAAAATAAATAGTGCAGGGAGAAAAAGGAGGCAGGATTTGTAGTGGAGTAGTCATATTCTTGCAAGACAAAATGATAACATTTTGAAAACAGATGAATCATGAAAAAGATGTGCACCTGGAAATTTTTGTGGTACATTAGACCTTTTTTGAGGACAAAGTGTGTGTCTTGATGAGAAAAGGGCCAAACTTTCAGAACATAAAACATAAGGGAACATTAAACATAAGGGAAAGTTTTTTGGGTGCATAACCTGTGAAGAAATTCAGAATTTCTTTGACTTTTGCTAGATTTGTGGTAAGGGTCAAAAACAACTGCTTGAAGGAAGATTTAATGGGTTTATAATTTTTCTGCCCTCTCCTTTGCATTCTACACATACATGTGTGTGAGCAGACAAACCTCATGAATAATTTCTCCTGCGATCTCTATTTTAAAACTCGTCTGCACCACACTAGGCTGTCTGAGCCACTGCTGACTGGTTTGTTGTAGAAAAGGTTTGTCCCATCAGGATTTAGAATGGCCCTCCCTCCCAAAGCAAATTTGTAGATTAGCAACACATTTAAAAAATAAATCTCTGCTGGTTTGTTTGTGTGTTTCAAAGCACTGTTTGCATGGTTGCTCCCGTTCCTGTGTTCCTGGGAGCAGAAAAGTCAGAAATGCATTGATTTGTTTTCCAACCACTCTGCAGTTGAGCACAGTTTTAACACCTACTATCCTGATGATTTTTGACAGAGGGCACTCTGGAAGTCTTTCAGCAGAATAAACTACTATCCTCAATACCTGTATGGACAGCATTTGGTGAACTGGCCATTTTATACAACTGCACACGGACAGCTTCTGTGAAAGGTACCTGTGGCTAATTATAACCATTTTGCTCAAAATGAAAGCTGTGTCTTTTTATGTGGTACGTGTTACATCCTGATTTTCTTTGAAGTTTTCATTTAACAGATGTTTGCATGTCTTTCCTGTGTACAGTAAGCTCACATTTCCTTCCTGGAGTTCTTTCTGCTTGGGAACTGTAATAATACTATGCCATGAATATAATTCCATCTCTAGCATAACCTTTGATAAACAATTAAGCATCTCCAAAGTATACTGGTTAGCCTGATCTGTACCATACTAACTACTAAGGAAGGATTGTGTTTTAATTTTGGATGCTTTAGTAGTGGTGATGGTCTTTGGCTCTTATGTTCTTGTGTCAAATGCAAACCTGAGTCTGAACTACAGTGAGTTTAAAAAGATACCAGAACCATAGTGGTTTTGGCAGAACAGATAAAGTCTAATTCAAGAGGAAATAAAATATGTATTAATTACTTTTGTACTTCTTTTAGTTCTGTATTGTTGTTGTTATTGAGTCCTGCCTAGATCCATTTGCAGCTGATATTTGCAACTGGCATTTGGGAGATTTGAGTTTGACCTCAGATGTGGTAGTGAGAGAGATGAAACTTCCAGATGAGATGTGCTGCTTCTCTGAGGCAGATGTTTTTTGCATTTTGTGGTTGTGGACTGACCTGGATGGGGTTGTTGAGCTCTGACACAAATGTCTCTGTTCTCGGGTATTCATCCATTGAATCCTTGATTCCTTTTCTTACCTGCCATAATTTTTCTGTGATCAACAGGTAAATGACCAAATATTATTAAGTTCATTATTTTTCCACTCTCTGCCATTCCATAAATATTACTTGTGTTTGAAGACTAATTTCTGTTCTTGTCTAAATCTGCAGGGACTTTGAACCACCAGTGAGTATGAACAGTTCATGTTGACTTAATAAGGAGCAAGTGGAATAAAACAAGAAGTTGCTTGCTTTAAAAGCTTTTGGTCTTTCTTCCTGCACCCAGTTCAGGCACTTAATCATTGCTGGCTGTGCAGATGGAAGTTATTACATGTAATCTGTTTTTGTTGCTGCCTGATAAACAGAGCAGCATCAGTAATGTGATTATTTTTCTTACTAGCATGCTGTTCTACTTTAATATGTACCCCATTTTTCTTTTTTGCCTGCTGTACAGTATTAGCATTATAAAGTAGTGTTTCTGCATAATAAGATGTCAAGCTGCTTTAGACCTTTTTTAACATTAATTGGTTTTGGGGTAGGACAAGAATTTTCCAATTATGGACAAGAAAGGGTATTTGAGTACTTGAAATCACTGCAGAGACCTACCCCTCCCCAATAGCTTTCCCATGTTTCTTGTGGAGGAAGAGGAGTACAACGAGCATGAATAGTACATGATAGTACACATGTCAAAACCCTTCCTTGATGCTGGATCTGACACCCTTTTTCTGCATTCTTTGAAAATTGATAAGTGAAGGACTTTATCCAAGCAGCTTTTCAATGGCTGCTGCTACTGAGCAGCATCTTCACATGCGGTGAAATTGAAACTGGCAATGTGATTTATTCCTATGTTTCTGAATTCCTTTTTTTTTTTTTTTGAAAAGTAAATGGAAAGATATTATCTAGGAGAAAAATGAAACCAAAGCAATACTTTTGATCTCCCACCCAGCACCCCAAATTTTTTTGAGCTATTTTGATAAATGGCAGAGCATGTGTGTATATCATGTGTACAAAAACCAATGACTGGGCATCATTTTAAACCTGGCATTTTTCTTTCCTTTAAAAATGACCTTATGTTTATGATAAACTGAGGAAGTCAGTTGCTCTAAATTAGCTTTCTTTTATCCCAGAGAAAATAGTTGTGTTCTTTCTTATGACAGAACAAAAACTGCTGAATATGGCGTATCACCCTTAAAAAAAAAGAGATTAAATGAAACAGAATC
>WEIV01020253.1:1603-14031 GCA_013390005.1 Calyptomena viridis
ATCTTTCTCCTTGGGAGAACAACTGGAAACTCATACCTATCACCCTATTCCTTAGAGCTTATAACTTGGCTGTGGTTCACTGTAATTGTACCTTTGGAACTCAAATAAAAAAGGAGAAGTTGAATAAAGAAAAGATCCAGCTTATTTATTTTTCTAATAGTGCCCTATTTATTTTAGATATTTAACACAGTAGCACTAGCCAGTACACATTAAGTTCTTTTTGTCTTCACCCTCCACCAAAAACATTATGCAAATGTTTATCACGACCTAAAACATGCAACTCATATACCTTGTTTACCTCTGGGTAACACTGCAGACCACCTCTATATACAGTATTCCTATTGGCACATTTTACCAATATTTGTGGATTGGTACAAGAGCAATTCTGAGCTGACAACTCTTTTCAACAACTCCTCTATCAGAAGAGGAATCCTTCCTCTCCACTTTCACAGTTCGGTGACTGAACTGGGGAAACCAAACCCACCATTTTCCAGTCACACTAATTTAACCTAATCCAAACTGATTGAGAAGTAAAAATCCTACAATATTAGGACCAACAGTCAGTTCATGTATGTACATTTATTTCCAACAGGCAAAATGAAAGCAAGCATTTGAAACATCTTCAAATATTTTAAATGGCTGTAAGTTATATTTGATCATCCTTTCATCATCTAGTCCAAATTTTCTGTCAATGTAATAGGAGTCAAAGTGCATTAGACAGGGGTTGCCAAATTAAATGCAACAACATATCAGNGACTCCTTTATGATGACATTTCATAATATTTTTCAAGACAGGATTTTAGAACTTTCAAAGGTACAGGGGTAACAATTTTAAGTTGGGTTAAAGAAAAGCAAATTTGATTACCTAAAAGACTATACAAAACTCCTTCAGCAGCCAAAATTTTCTTCTATTTAAGAAGTATTCATTTGGAAGAAAAAACCTTCATGTTTACAAATGGTTGAAGGTATCATTTACTTCCTGGAGATGAGACTATGTGTCTTCCACCAAGTTTGGAAAAAAAGATCATAACTCACAAAAAGTGCACATGTGAACCAGTTATTTAAACATTCCTTAAAAAGTGAAAATAAAATATTTTATCTCATCCCTACCATAAGATATTCTTTTATAAGTAAAGCTTCTTATCACAATTGCCCTTTTATGTCTGAATTCACAGAATTTTTTCTTGAAATGTAAAAATAGCAGCACCTTAAAAGAAATAAAATACAAATTTTAACACTTTCACAGGACTGCATTTACAATCATGACATGCAGACTGTGAAACTCTTTTCCCCAAAATCATCTTTTTATATTCATTATTTAGGGATTAAAAATCCTCTTTATTGTAGTCAAATTTTGGATTCATCCTTTTCTATAATATATAAATATGAAGATCAATATCCTTTAAATTTAACTCTTCCCATAGATAGCAGAGCTGCTCTACTCTAGTCATATGCCTTCAGAGAAATTGTTTCTTGTGTATAATTTCACTAATGTATGAATTAAAGTCTATTACAGAATTTAAAACTTACAGAGCATATTTAAAATACTGTATAAGATTAAGGGTTACAGAATCTGTGTTTTGAAAGTCATTATACTGGGTAAGTCTCCAAGTCTTTATTTTTTCTGTCCTTAGTGGAACTGAGCTTATACTGTGGGTAGAAGGTACAAAAAATTTCAGAACATTGTTCTAATCCATTTCCTTATTTAAAATCACATTTATCAAGTAAAAAATATAAACAATTTTCACTTCCACTAACAAAATAATTTGGATTCTATCTGGTCAGAAGAGAAAATCTGACACTGAAGAAAAGTTTCAGCTAACTTGTAACTCCAAATGCACATCTTCGATGACACGATTTTAAAAAAGAAATTAAATATTCTTTCAGACAGAATGCCAAACAAGTTTCAGTCCCAAAAGAAATATTAACAGGTGAGTCAAAGTCTCCTAATGTTTCCTTCATAATTTTTGGTAGTTTAGCAGGATCCTCACTGTAGTATCCAGAAAAACAACACAGGTACAAGATTTTAAAAAAGCCTCAGGATTATCAAGTTGTCATTCACTACAAGAGGTGGATAGCACTCTGCATCCTAGTACAACATGCATTGTGAAAGCATGTTCATATTAGTACAACTTGTGGTTTTGGTACAAGGAGAGAAAATCTGTTTGGGGAAGGAATCACACAAGGAAACTGAGTGGGGTACTGCCTAATTCTGAGAGCGCACTTTCATTTGTTTTGCCTGCCAGTGTTGATTTAATTATACTGCATTATTATCAAAGCTGCATTATGTACTTTTTTTATTCCTTTTACATGTGTTTGAGGTGAAGACCTTGCCTTTGTCGGCAAACAGCGTGTTTCAAGTTATTTCTTAAGTACTAAATAATAAAGAAAAGAGAAGAAAAGATTTTTTTTAAGATAGCAGACAGTGATCACAAGTTAAAGGGTTAAATGTAAGATCTCGAAGAAACATTTTGAAGTTGATTAAGACCCCAGCTTTGCATTAAACAGTATCACTTCCACATGAGTTGTTGCTAATGCTGTTAAGGAGCAGCTTGAGAAGCCCAGTGTGCCAGTGACCTCCTTCACCCTCCAGCCACCCACTAGGGCTTCTTGATTAGCATCCTACCTGGTTCTCTGAGGAATTCCCGTCATCCCCTAGGAGCTCATTCCGCACCTCATCACTGTAGGCGATTCGTGACCTTTTCTGTAAAACAAAAAGAAAAAAGGGTTAGGAAGTAAAGCTTCGAAGCCATTGGTATCAAGGCTGATCATCTTAAACCTCGAGAGCCCCCTAATGGATACCTATTTGATAAAAAAAAATCTGCAAGTAAAAGTTATTACAAAGTTCTTCAGCCACTGTACCTTGACAAATCTGCATGGGAAAACCTCAGTATTTCTAAGACAGTCACACCCTCAACATTGCAGCGATGAAAGCGGCTTCAGTGAAGCTCAAGATATGTAACATGATCCCAGTTCTGTTACTGAAGTAACCAGAGAGGTAATATACAGTAATATCAGAAGCACTGAAAAATTGACTGCAGGAACCAAACACATTTTTCTGAAGAACACTTGCTAGCTGGACAGAGAACTCAACTCTCCAGTGATGCCACTGAACAGGACAGGAAGATCGAGCTTTTCCCATATAAAAAAAGTAAAACCAAACTGAACAACACACATTTGACATACCTGACTGAATTTTAAAATGTAGAAAATTAACAGGTGTTTTCTATGCTGCTAAGGCTATGAAAACCTACCAGGAAAGGACCAGAAATTAAAGGGCAAAAGAAAGGAGTAAAAACAGGACAAGAAAACATTGGTTTACAGCAATTTATGGAAGCACCACAAACTGAGACCTAAGGATCCCCATTCATGGGATCCTTACAGCAGACAGTTGTTATTCACAGCTTATGAGCACCAGATTTGCCCATGAACTGATCATCCTGTTGATTCTAAACTAGATCAAGTGCCAAGCAATAGAAAGCAAATGTCTGAAGATTACTGGGGTAGCACAGCCCTCAATGGAAAAATGGGGAAGTCCATCATGAGAATGGCTTTTAGTTTCTCTGTTAGTCAAATAACAGGTCCTTAGTTAATATTCCCACACTTACCATTAAAGGAGACAGAATTTTTAACATATTGTCTAATTTTTTTTTTTTTGAGCGGTTATGTTCATACTTCATCAGAGGAAGAAACAGAAACCCAAGAGCAGCAAGAACTAAGCTGTAGGGCCTTCCTTTATTGATGGGAGCTTCCCTCACACTCTGCCATGGGAGTGAGTACCAGGAACTCGGAAAAACCAAATCCCTCCTCAAACCTTCCCTAATTGGACCATCATGCCAAAACTTGTGCTTGGGACTGAGGCACAGGAAATAACTCCCTAGAAATTATACTGAGCACAGGGAAATTCATTATCTTCGTGACAAAGGAGTTGGGAAGTGCGTTGCCCGTTCTGCTAGAGGCTAAACTGTGCAATAAGCCTTGTATTGGTCACCTCATAGCAAAACATATTAGCTCCTCACCCTGTGTAGTTCACCCCTTATAACCAATATCATCGTTACAATGTTTGCCCGTTTGTGATTCAGTTGCCAGTGTTCCAATCTGGATTATGTACTAAAGCTACAGATGTACATAGAAAGGACAAAGCATACCACGGACCTACGACAAGAGATGAATTGTGCCAAATCTTTTGGAGATCTCAGCTGTCACAGTTTCATACTAACCAAACTAAAGTAGCATTAAAGGAAATGAGAACCTTTAAACAGGCTGTGGTATCAGAGCTGCCTGTTTAAATTATTCATTTCATCACTATGGGGGACTAAAACACTCCACAGTATGCAAGAATATCATATGGAGATAGGTTTTGTTTTTCTCTTTTTTCACCAAAAAGCCAACAAATTGGCATAGATTGCTCAATTATATTATTTTCCTATTTTTATTTGATATACATCAAAAAAAAAGAAAATTACAAATACATACCAATAAATATCTAATCTCCTTTTCTGATTAACATTCAATTTAAAGATCTCATTTGAGGTCTAGTAGTTCAACTGTACATATTCTCCCAATTTCACAAAATTACTCAGCCCCATTGATTCTGTTAGTGTTGAATGTATTTATCATTATTAGACTGAGATGAGAAGCATGATGCTTCATGAGCTTGTTCTCCAGTGAACAAGCTGCCTAATAATATGTAGGGACTGAGATGGTCCTTGGTTACACATCATTTGTTTGAAAGATTTAACTGGATGATATTCTCATTCTTAAGAGCCTGCATAGGAGAAAGGAAAAAGAATATACTTCACGGGAAAGAAACAAATGTTAATAGCAATACAATTTTAAGAGGCCTTTTACAATTCTTTTATATCATTACCACTGAACTTAATAAATATATTTGTATCATTGCTCTTTTATTGCAATAATCTGTCACGATCTGAAAATCAGCAATTATATTAAAAGAAATAATGCTTTGACTACAATTAGGTGTAACTCTTTGCCATAATCAATAAATAATTTGATATTACTTTTGATCACAGTTTCACTGCCAAATGAATCAATATTAAAAGGAAAGGCCTTTGAACTAAAGTGTTCATTTATTCTTTCAGGATTTGTCCAAAATATCAATATCTTGAATTACTATTCTTATTTTTATTAAAGTATTATTGGCTAATGCTATTAAATGTGGCTATAAAAATTAGTTCAGCTCATCTGAAGTCAACAATTAAATAATTTTTTTTTTTATAACTATCAGCTGTTTATAAATATGTACTTTAGCCAAATGCAAGAATGATAGTTTGAGCTGGAAATGTCACACACTCTGCTACAGTTTGAAGGAACCCAATTCATAATGCATTTTATAAATAGTTAATGACTTCTATACATAAACTAACCAGGCAAATCAAGAAATTGTCAACATTTTTAGTCTTAGTTGTCAGTTACCACTGTCTACTGGTACTTTATATGTATGTTTCTAGAAAAGACAGAAGCTTTACAGAGTTTGTAA
This sequence comes from Calyptomena viridis, assembly GCA_013390005.1. Taxonomy (NCBI): domain Eukaryota; kingdom Metazoa; phylum Chordata; class Aves; order Passeriformes; family Eurylaimidae; genus Calyptomena; species Calyptomena viridis. The sequence continues at coordinate 7,104 of WEIV01020253.1, forward strand.
TCCAAGGCATTTCTGGGCGGCTCAATATAGGCTTAAGAGGTTCTGTGTGCAGGTTTTTGTCTGTAAAGGTCTGTCACACATAGAAGTTTTCCTAGTATTTTATATTTTTTGTATATACCTAGACAAAAAGTCTACGCACAAAAGTATTTTTTGCTCAGTGTATGTGTTTGCACTCAAATCTACCATGTGCTCAAACACATGGTGACACAAAAGGGTTAAGCTACTTTCTACAAGAACTCCAATACAGAGAAAGTTTCAGCGGCTGTTTTAAATGTACTACAGTACCCAGACCTTCTGACAAGGAAGAATTTCTGATTCCAGACAGATCTCTCTTGGTTTATGAACAGGATTTTTGCATACTGATTGGGTGATTTCCTTAAAGCCCTGTTCAAACAGATACACTTGCTCAGTTCTGTCTGGCAATTTGGCTTTAAACAATCTGTCTACTTGACCCAAGCCTTAACATTTCCCAACAGAACTGGATGTGTTCATGGGCAAGCCCAGCTAAATTAGAATTGAAATGAATTAACTCAGCTTAAACTAATTAAGATCTGTGATCTGCAGTACCACCCCCCTGTATGATTCTACATGTGAAGCAGGGTACACGTAACCAGACTGTAAGAATTTTGCTATACTACTAATCTGAGCATACCAATGAAGTTTGTCTATTACTAAAGCATATGAGAAGTTAATTTCCATGGCCTACACATGGCAAAGCAATTGCTTAAATTGCCTCACCTGGGAATTTAATACAATGTTATCATCAGACCAGCCACACTGTAAATAGATTTATAATGCTTTCCATGTGCTGGGCTAGGTTGCATATGAATTAAGTAATGATCTGGTATTACAATACAATCAGCTAGTTCCCACACCTGGCAGACAGGATATTTTGCTAAATTACTACCTATACAGATACATCACAACATAAAAACAGAAAAGGTAATGGGAAGAGAAACAATCTACATGGTGTGTGACCGAATTTTACATGGTAACCAAATAAGATGTAGATAGAAAGAGGTATCCAAAATAATCTATTTCCAACATCTGCACAACAGAACACATACTTATTCATTTCTATTCAATTTTGGCCTAATTTTCCGCATTCTATACTTTAATTACCATCCACATTCTGAAATGTTCCCATTAGTGAAGGCCAGAACTAGCCAATGCCCCCTCACTCCAAAGCACTTCCAGCAATCAGCCAAATAATTGATATAAAGTATTGAACATTTTCATACATGAACTAAAGAATAGCCTTCCCCCTCCTATATGCAAAGCAGCTGCCCAAACAAATTGCAAAATACAAAACTAGGTGCATTTTAGACAAAAGACCCAGCAAATCCTTTCATCCCAACCTCTCAATTTTTCAGGCTCAATGTTTTAAGAACAGATTAAGCAGATTTTTTTGTGGAATATGAGTAAACAAACAAAAAGGCTTATTTATCCACAAACATCTGTTTTCATATAGAATTCATTAAAATTTCCTAGTACATATAAATGTTTAAAAAAAAATCTCCAGTCATCTGTTTCAGGTTTTGGCCCTGATCTAGATGTAAACAAATACTTGAGATTAACATAACCAGAAATAATTTGTGCGAATAAATTAGATTTTATTTTGTGTTTTGAAAGTAGTCACTTTTGCCATTGCTCTTGCTAAAAGCAAGGTGAAGAAAGTGAATTGAACCTCAAATGGACAGTTAAATACAGCAGAATATACACTTTCACCTCTGACTTTTGGAATAAGTATTTAAGTATTTTCTGCTGAGCAGAAAAGATACAGTTTAACAAACTTAGAGGAAAAATAAGTGACCCTACTTAATAATCCTAAAGCTTATGTTTAAACAGAAACACAAAACAACTTAATAAATAAAAAAACTGAAGTAGCTTCAAAAATTATGTTCAAACTTCAGTTTTCAAAACTTTTACATTTCTCTGCAAAGGTGATCCAGGAACAATATATTAGACACTTCAGACTGTAATCCCAAAGGGGTTTTTCCTGTTCCTAAGTAGCTATTTTTTAACAGTTGGGTGTAAGAAGCACAAAAATGATTACATGGTGCTAATATACAACCTGATGCCATGCTGGACTTTCAAGATTTCCTTAAGAAAATTAAAAAAAAAAAAAACAAAGCCAATACATTTCTGCCCAAAAGTAGATAAAAATTACTCTACAAACTCACTGAAACTTCTGATTGAAAGAATCAATTCAACAGTACGTGTTGGCTGGCAAAAGTCAATGTCTGAGCCACCCCTGGTCTTGCCTCCCTCCCTGCACTCACAGAGGAGAGGCTGCAGGCAACTCTGAAACTCTCAACTCCAAACCCCTGTTCTGCCGCTCTGCCAAACGTCGACAGCTTCCTACAACAGCAAAGAGAAATCAAACCTCAAGTGCTAATGTGAAATTAATGCAGAGATACTATCACCCATCTTAAACAGATGTCACAGGTCCATAAATCTTCTTTTCAATAATCCTCATCAAACATACTTCTGGGGCGAGGGCAGGGAGGAAGGTCAAGCAAACCCCCAAGAGGATACAACACATTGTGTTGTGTTGGTTGTGAAAAATGCAGCTTCTGCCCACAAAACTACTTCCACCTCAAATTCATGACCAGTAGGCCATGTATGTCACCACCATGGCAGATGCTTAAACAACTGCTACATTACATGTGCCGTGGGTAAGGAATAAAACAGGTGACCTGCAGGAAAACTGAAATTCATTGTTTCTGTGAACTTAAGGAGTAACAGAGGATGATTCCTATTGTATTCCTATTTGTATTTAGAAAAGCAGCTTTTATTTAACTGAGCTCTGACCTTTAAACTTAATAACCTGGAAATGGAAAGATTTTTCAAAATTCAAAAGGCTGGAACTAACTGACCTCTGTCTCATTCCATTTTGTAGAGAATGCTCAAAAATTCACTATCATCACTTCCCATTTAAAAAAACCTACATCTATGGAAGACTAATACAACAAAATACAGGAGTTATAAATCCAACAATGGAAAACTTCAGGTAAATATTGCTTGGGAAGCAATATTTATATATATAGCATATATATATACATATATATATATATATATAGCAATGTAGCTAAATATAGCACTCTACAAACATAACAAGGAATAACTCACCTTAGTGTGGTGTGGAAATCAATTTTATCTTTTTTTAATTATAACCACTCATCTTTTTGCTTGTTTGAATTACTGCATATTATTAGCAAATCTTGGTCCCTACATATACAGTACTTTATTTTTTCACCAGAATTTAGTTTCTCCAAGGTGCCAGGTATCAGCTGCTGCATGAAGGGTGACAGGTATATCTGCAAATTCAACTGTACTGCCTCTGTAGGCCAACACAGTGATCTGTGCCTTCTGCACTGCCGACTTGCAGCAATTCCACTATCTACTGTCGCTTGTCTGCTCCTGTAATATGCTTTTCAGTACTCCAGTTTCAGCATCTTGTCCAACCCCTTTCTATTGATTCCTTCAAATGACCATTATTAAACTATCATCTTTCATTACAAAACCTATTTTTACTCATCTACTCAGCTGTCTGAGTTAAACAACTTGTCTGTTCAGTCAATGGATGTTCCTTTAAATTGTGCATGAGATCACTCAAATTCATTCCTTCTCAGATTCACCTTTGTGAAAAACCTAGTGCCTCCTTGTAACCACCCTGTGCATGTCCAAAGACCAATCTGATAATCCAGCTTGTTAAATTAACAGTTGTTGGTGTTACTGCCTTTTGCCTTGATAAGTATAGCAAACATTGGCATGTATTGGACTAAGTTGTTGACAAAGATTTCGCAACATGCAGACCCTTTACCACAGTCATTTCAATCAGCAATACTGGAAGAAAGGCAAGAGCAAGGTTGGAGAAGAGGGAACAACCTCTCTCCCCAACTCAGACACAGTTTGAAAATAAAGATATCTCAGGGATAAAACCACCTCTGACGCAGGCTCAGAGTAACCCACAAACTGACTATTTATTTGGGTGCTGAGGGGCTAAGTGAGATAAATTCTCTTGTTTATACCAAGGTTCACACTCGGACTCAGAGGGAAAAGAGACATGTCCAGACTGTGGCCTCAACAAAACATCTGGATGCAAAGAGGAGGAACAAAATTAAGTCAGTATTGTTGACAGATAATTTGTTCCACAATTAATTTGTGGGCTAATCAGCAGAAATATTTAAGGGTGTCTACATGGTCGCTTAAGACAATTCAGTCTCTATATCAAATCATAGAAGACTCTCAGTCCTAAAAGAGTCATTAAAAAGTCATGTGAGGCATTGAAGTCAGTCACTAATGTGATACAGACTGCTGTTCTACAGGTGTTTCTGTGAGATTTAATTTTAATTTAAAAATCAGCATAACTAGGCTACAAAAACAAGCTTATTTTGAGAATGGTTTATCTGCAGCAGATCTTTGCACATAGAACTGGCAGATGCACATAATAAGCAACCATGTAAGAGATACAAGTTTCTCTGCAAAATTATCTTTTAGAGAAAATTCTTAAGGATAGTGGTGGAACAGATAACTCCTAGCGCCTTTTGCAAACATACCACAAAGCTCAAGTTTCTTTTATGAAATCTTCCTTGGTCATCTCAACTCATCTCCTTGCTTTAATAAAGACCTAACTCACATATTACAGTGGTTCCATTTTTACTAAAAGCTTGCTTTTTTACCTTTTATTTTTTAATAAAGCCTCTTACCACACAATTTCATTTATCCAACCAATGCTATTTAGAGGACAAGGAGCAACTACACATCAGGATCATGTACTTCAGGCTGTTTTGTGGTCCAAAAACTTTATACTTTGTGTTAAGGGTATAATTAACATAAATGTTTTCTAAATCTCAGAGATGGATGATAAACTCCAGTGTGTTGGACCAACAGACAGATGAATGGAGAAAATTAAAATATGGAGCCATTTTCCCCCAGCGGATGAAGTTTATACTATGAGTGCCAACTTTTAAAGAGAGGGCTCCCAAAGACAGTGAAGGAGGGGGAGAAGAAAAAAAAACCCTAAGATTTTTAAACTAATTAGTTCACACTAATTAGCTTGTGGTGAAAGATGATAAACATCTCAAATAAACCAAAACATTAAATGTTCATTAAAATATCTTTGTTTCAGCTGGTATTTCCATCTGGAGCCTAGGTTCCCATTGCTAGCAGTAACAAGACATCTGCTGGTACATTCCACCAGCCCCTTCCTTTCCCAGAAAAAAGCATCCAAGTTTTACTTCCTTCCTCCATTTGCTACTTAATTGCCTTTATCAGTCTGTACCTACATTCTCTGGCCTCACACTACAGAGATCAGCAACTGTAATGAAAATCTGTAATTGGGCTGAACCAGTTGCCACTCTTGAATGCTACCATCATCTTTTTCAGTTCTCCCACTCCCTGGATTTCTAACAGTAGACAAAGCCTAGGAAAGATGGTATTTTTCAGACTTTCCAATTAAAAGTACAGGTTTGCCACAGAGCTCAGTTCTATTAATAAATTATACATTTTGTCCCCTGTGAACTCCAAGAGTAAAAACCAAAAAGAAGCCATAAAGACAGATCTCATTTCGGACACCCAGAATGAGGGCAGGGAAATGAAAGATGTTTCTAAGGCAGCTGAATTGTCCCACCTACGTTTGTGCTGCTCTGATAGGACCTATTTTAAACTAAAGAAACTTAAGCAGACCTTTCCAAAAATACTTTTTGGTGCACAAAAATCTATTTTTAGACACTGTCCTTTCTTCACACTCTCTCTCAGCAGCACACTCTCTCTCAGCAGCATCTTTCCACTCATATATCGATATGTGTTCTTTAATTTCTGAAAATAATACACAGAGTAAGGAAATTTCAGTTCGGCCCTAAGAATATTAAGCACAATATGAAAAAGTCTATTCAATGAGAGTAGCAGAGGATAATCTGACTTCACCATTAAATAAAAAATAAAATAATGCCTGATGCAAACAACAATTAAATAGAAACATGATATAATTGTGGTGGTTTGCATACAAATACACCCACATAGAACTCATTCTGTGTATTTCACTGGAAGCATTTTGATCCATAAGCATATTAGGTCAAACTATTGATTAATGAAAAGAAGAATGAAAAATACTTTGTGTATATCACAGCCCAGTCAAAACTAATATTTGGATCATGTTGTTCATGCTTCCTGAATTTGTCATTTTTGCCCTGATGTGATGTAGATGGGATTCCTTCCTTCTAGAACCAATGTACTTACACACAGACATGTTGTCTTTCCCTGAAAAAGAGAAAAATTGTCTGAGTTTAGTAATTCTAGTAGTTAAGTGGCCACAATTTGGCTTTGAAGTTTTCAGTAGGTTGAAGGGGGTGTAATTCTGTACTTTCACTGCTCCCTACCAGGCACTACTGGGACAGCACCAGTTGTTTCATGCTGTGTTAAATCAATAGCTAATATGGTAAAATACTAGCCCGATGTTCAGACATGCATTTTCTAGTTTTATCACAAGCTGATGATGAGCAGTTCTTGCTTTACACTACCTGAGATAAAAGTCAGTACCTCATGCACTACTCTAATTTATCAAAACAAATTCCTTCTCCTTATTCTACTGCCGCTGTATTTGAGTTCCTCAGTCTCCCTATCCAGTGAAAATATTTATTAAAATTTTCTTTTCTAAAAGTGCATAAAATGGATGAAAAAATATTATTGTAATGCATATATCTATAGGTGAAATAGTCAAGCCAACCAATCCCCTACTTGATTCATTTCTTCAGAACTTAAGCCCTCTACAGGAAAGGCAGTATATTTATACAGAATATTGATATCTACAAAATATTTTGTATTTAAAGTGTTTTTCTGATAGACAAGCTTCAGCTAACTTATTGTTTTTCCTGTTATCTGTAGCACAGTCAGAAATTCTGCCTTTAAGTGGACCAACATACTT
>WEIV01020253.1:25319-51961 GCA_013390005.1 Calyptomena viridis
TCAAAATCTTTGAGGCACTTCTGCCCCTTTCTCCCATGACCTATGGATCAGCTTTGCTGTATGTAAGTTTCTGATTTTATTACTGGAGCTGGTACATCCACCAACCCGAAAGGCCTCTAGATATACTGGATGCTTGACCATACTGGAATTTCACATGAAAGAAAACATATCAATGAAATTCTCCAAATGGCAAGTGATTCTTTCTGAATTCACAGCTGTTCAAATGCTACCTTGCTAAGACTGAAACATGTTTCTTGCGACAAGATCTTGTCAAAGGATGAAATTTCAAAAGCACTTATATAATCTGAAAAAAACAAGCCCTGCTGAACCATGAAATGAGGTACAGGTTTCTACATATCTTCCCTTTACAGGTTACTCATAAGAATCTGAAAATCCCACCTGAAAAGACATAAGACTAGAATTTTTAAGAGGTCTAAGCTGCTCAGCTCTGAAAGCCATTGAGGATTGAGCACTGACTTCTTCAGGGTCCTTTCTGAAAAAATCGCAACCTACATCTTTTAAGCTGCCACAGGTAAAAGCTTACAGCAGCTACAAACGATGGCTTGACAATGGAAAGAAAAAAGATGATAAAGATGGCAATGGCAGTACTCAGAGGTAATGCTCCTGCATCTTCCTATGGACCTAGTGAGAAAGCAGCTTTTGATGGTGGCCTCACAAGCAGCTTAATCATCTGCACTGGGGCATGAAGCAGCTGCAGTGTGGGCTGCCATAAAGGAGGAAACAAATCAGGAGCAATACAAAGAAGAAAAACAGATAGAGAAATCAGACTACCATCTAATTATGTCCTTGGTGGAAGAGAAACTCAGAGAAATATCAAGATGAAAAAAGCTTTAAGTCAGCACCTTCCCTTAAATGCAAAGAGGGGATATAAGGATGATAAATACCACCTCACCAACATACACCACTTAGTCCCCTTCCCTCGGACTCTCGATTAGTAATTAGGTGAAGTGGAACCAAATTAAAAGATCCAATAATGTCTGCCTTCCTTCAATCCTAATTTCACCATGAAACAGATACAGGAAGTACAATCACATCATTGCAGATCTGGTATTTCTATACTTAAGATGTAGCATGGCTCTCTTGCAACCTGAATTTAAAAGCTGCATGCACATCCACAAAGGTTATATGAAACCCCGAATACTGTACCACTGCATTTATTTGTACCTAAAGAAAGTATTACAGAGAAAAAAAAAATCATATTAAGATACTAAGATATCACTTCAAGGCGTTTTCATTGAAGTCATCACCAAGATACCAATTTACAGTGCTGGTCCACAAAAGGTCTAGAGAAACTTTTCACTTTAAAGGAGGACTTCACATGAATGATAGTTTCAAAGGAGCAGATCTAAAGCCAGGACATTTCACAATTTTACCAAACATTTTATTTTGGAAAATATTTTGGTCTGAGCCTTTGATGAATTGATTTTGTTCAGTTGAAAGCCTGGGGAACCATTTAATTATTTTGGGTTCACAACATTTAAAGTCACGAACTTTGCTGCTGCCGGTAATTTTGTCCATTTCCTGCCTCTCCTTGCCAGTCTCCAGAAGCAGTGCAAGTATAAAATCAAATAAAATGTGTTTATATATTAAATAGTCTTAACTTACATACAGTTTAACTGTTTCACAGCTGCCACAAGCTAAGCTGTCATCAGTGTATTCCATATACAGCATGACATTGCATGTGCATCCACAGATAAAACAGTACACACCTGGGTCTTGCACAAACTTTGGGCATCATTAGAAAGTTTGTAAAATACATTAAGTATTAAAGTAATGTGTAGTTTGGCTGAGGAACCAAAGACACTTTGATACCAAAGACAGTTCAATACAATTGCAATTTATTTTGTATAATTGTTACAGCCCACAGTTATAGAAATAACAGATATGTTGACATATCTTGAATTTTCTTCCTGAGTCTTTCACATTTTGTTCTACTATTCATAAATAAGCAATATGTTTCACTCCATTTTACATCTTATTGCATTCTGACCCTTAGTTACTGTCCCCACATGGAACACAGACTTAACAACACTACAAACAGAGTCAGTTACTTGACCTTGACTTTGTACCCAAAGCTGTAACATTGGGAACAAGTCCCCTGTTGGCAGACCATAACTTCCACCAGTCCAAAGAACTCACTTGTGACCACAGTGAAACCACAATGATAAAATGCAGCATGTCACACATTCATAGGAAAGTGACAACTTAAGCTGGGGAATGAAACTTCTTCACAGGACTGAGCAGGAAATAAAGTGAGCCACAAGGAAAAGCTCCTGTTTAGCCACTGAAAGGAGCTACGGAAAGAACAGCAAAATACCAATGTTGCATTTCTCTTTCTCTTCACATTCTCCATCCCTCATTTTTCCCATTGTGGAAGTCTTCAAATTAAAAATACGTCCCCAAAAGCCCGAACCATAGAAAGAAGAAACTCCCCATGTTTCACAGACATATTCATTACTAAAATGTGACTAAACACTAATATATTTCCTCTCAAACAATCTCCTATAGTTTACCAAACCATTAGGATCTGAGCAATAAGATCCATCAGCTGTTCAGTTAAACATCCACTTAAAGGGACAACACTGCAGATACGATCTTTTTCCAGTCTTTCTGCCAAGTTTGCTGCCACAAAGAGTGTGTATTTGGGGGGGGTCTCACCTTGCTCTATAATGAGGAGGGAGAAATGGTAAGAGGGACAACTGTCTCCTTTTAGCAATCTTGTTTCTAGATGAGGAGGTGGAAGGCTGAGCAGCTTTCCTTCCACTCCCAGCCATCTGTTAGAAAACCTCATAGAGGACAGTTCTGCATCAGCAATTACTATTGATAAAACAAAAGTGCTCTGACACAATCTTTAAAACAGGATATTTAATTTTATCAGTCTAGAGAGGAACTTACTCTCTCATAGAGCTGCTACTGCCTAACAGCAGTCTCAGTCACCCCCCACTCACCCCTTTCCCCAATATGCAGCACATTCTGTGCCAACCATCTCCCCTGAGTTTAACACTGTTATCTACGTTTTGAGGGGGAGAGGGAAAACCTGACCTCATGTAGCATTTTACTGGGAAAGCCTGGAATTCAGAGGGCACTAGTACAAATACCACAAAAATAAAATTAAGAAAACAGAGAGGAAAAAAATCCACAACCCAAAACACAATAGAAACAATACTTTGTGTTCCTATTTTAAGTGCCTCTCTCAATGCTATATGCATAGCAGCTAAAGGCAAGCTGGAAACCAGCCAGGTCCTGGCTGCCAGCAAAAATTTTGTCACCTCCTTTGAACATCTGAAGTATGTTTACCCAATAGATTTCATTAAATTACACTTCCATTAGGAAGCATACAATGTTGATACTCATCTCAAAGATAAAAGGGATCGCTAAGAGGCATGTCATCCTGCTCCCCAGCTGATTGCTATTTCTGGGCCAATCAAGGAAAGGAGCCAGAACAATACTTAGTTAAAAAAATGCAGCATCTCCCCAAGGACTACATACTAAGAGACTGCAGCTCCATTATCAAAATGAGCATATCATTAATGACAATACACATACAGTACGTTATTTTAATACAACTCGTACACAACAAACAAGCTGTATTTGGGTCATTAGCTGAATTTGTAAAGCAGTATTTCCAAGGGTTAGAAACTCCTTAGCCAGATATGAAGTTTATAGGTTGGGAGCAGGGAGAGAACAAATATTTTATATGATCCCAAAATACAGTGACTATAATAACACTGCGGTTTGAAGTGCAATGTAGTAGCTAACAGAACAATAGGCTATTCAAACAGAAGTTCTCATTTTAAAGTAAAGCAGAAGTAATTTAAAACACCAGGCACTGTTTTACTAAATATCTATGAGGCACAATGAAAGCAAAATGCCACTGATGCAGTTTATACTGTATGTATCACCTTTTAATTTATTATTACACAGTACAGTTAAAAAACTGCATAAAAAGGACTCACGTCAAGTTTTAAAAACATAAAAATCTATAGAAAAAGCTAAGCTGATTGTGAGGCACTGGAGAGGGAATAACACAGAAGACTCAAATAACACAGGTCCAGTAGGTCTGTTGGGGTGTTATCCTATGGTAGGCTGAGTCTTTCCTAGGGGAAAGGAGGAGATATCTTTGTCTCTAAGCATTGGTATTAGATCTATGATGTTTACTGTTTTTCCTAATCTCCAATTCACATAAGAGCAATAAAAGGAAGAGGAAAAACCAAACTCATGCTAATTAAAACCTGAAGAAATAGGAAAGGGCTGGGAGGTGTTAGCTTTTTACAGTCAAGCTCTGCCCCATCCTCTTACAGCAATCTGTGTCTATTAATCTCTAAAAACACTCCTTGCTCAATATTCTGCAATCTAGACTTCAGCCAATCTCTTTCAACATGTAAAAAACCTTTTGGTTTAGCCATATTTGACATATCATATGAACTCCAATTATCCATCTTTTTGCAGTTAATCATCTCACAATTACATTTCCTGCACTTATAAGCATCCAGCTGGGAACTGAGTTTTAATCTAGGAAACAAAAAAAAAAAAAGGATTCAGGTTTCTAACAAATTAGTTCTAATTAACCAGAACCTTTTCTAGTCATTCCAACCTAAAGACGCCTACAGCAAATGAAAGAATTTATTGTTTGCATTCCTAATGATATTTTAAAATTTCATTTCAATTTCCCCAATGAGTAACTTTCAGGAAATTCACTGCACTTGTATCTACTTAAACAAACATTCTGTTAAGCAGGAAATGCACAACAACAAAAAACCTAGGGGAGGAAAAAGTGAGCTGGTATTACACTGAGCAGAAAAACTGCTAAATAAAGCTAAAGAACTAGAATGCTAATTAATGGCAACTTCTAGAAATACACTGCAGCTACAGTGCTCAGCTACAGTGCTCAGGCCCTGCCAGAGTTACTGAGAATATCAAACTATGCTCCCAAATAACAGTTTAGAAACGAAAGGTTTGGGGTTTTTTTCAGGAAAAAAAAAGGTTAGTTCTGATACAAGGCAGCAATTCATACTATGTACAAAGAAAGTGGATTAAATGAAGGCACCCAGTTAAGATAACTCGGGAAACTAAGTCAATGGCAGTTAAAAAGCACATGAAAGAGCATTGTCACACAACTTCCAGTGATTTCCCCAGGGAAAGATTTGGAATAAGAGCCATACAAAACATGCTTACTGGACGATTGCGAACTGCTTGATACCACAGGGAGGTAACATGAGGTAAGAATCAAATGTAAGAGTTTCATTTACATTAAGTCATATCAATTTTCTCCAACTGTTTCAGAAAGTCAATGCAACCATCTGACAGAATATGATTGTTGAAAAGCAAAGTACACCTTTCATGTTCTTTGGACAGTCAAATACCAGAGGGTTTTCTGTCAATTATGCAGTATCACAGATGTACATCCTAAATCTGTCCATCTAACTAATGAAAACAATATGCAGCTAAAAAATGCTCTTCAGAGATATCTTTAAGTAATACATAATATATAAGCCAGTCTAGCAGTAGAAATATCTTTACTCAAAAGGTTGTTGTTCATTAATGTGCTACCAAAGTTTCCACAATACAAAACAGGACCACACTAATTGGCTGATTGATTCGATACCAACTTAAAGTAGTTAATTATTCTGGAAAAGAGTTATTTTTAATACACCCAAAGCTTTCCAAAACTATTAAAATTTTATATGCCTGCACCAACCTCCCATTACTTTGACTTTCATTAACTACCTCTGTAGGCACTTTGAGAACACCAAAACTGTTGGTACATTTTTGTTTTTGTTTATAACAGAGGTCCAGTTGTCACTATGGACATTCTTTAATTCATTTATAACAAGGGAAAAACAACAAAACCAATAGCAACTTCCTCTAACACTACTAAAATGTAGCACACTGTAATTCCTGCCACAACAACAACAGCTTTAATTCCAGCACTCCACCATCACAAACCAATTAACACCAACCTCCCCTTCCCAAATTTCTTAATTTCTGCTTAACCTCTCTAACCAACATACAGAGTACAGCACATTTAAAGAGGTATGAGGAAGGGATGGATTCTCCTTGATGAGAATCACAGACACATCCTTAAGGATTACAGAATCAATATTCAGACCACTCTCTTATTCTTGGAGATCCCAACCTGAGAGTAGTGTGAAACATCATGAGATATCTACCAATACATTGTCAATCTACCAGTGCACTTTCAATTGTTATAAATAAAGATCTGCATGAAGCAGCAAGAACACTACGGAAAAGTTCATCTTAGTTGTGAAATCAGTCACTAAAAGAATTACAAACCTGGCTGGCAGATAGAGAACAATGTGAAAGTTTTTCTTCTTAAAGCCCCTCAAAAGTCTAAAAGGGGAAATTGAGAGACACAGTTCAAACAAGCTACAGGCTTCAGTAGGAACTCTGCTTGCAGCCACCAGGATCAAGGTGGGCATTCCCATTCTGAAAGCAGTGAAAGGCACTCAGTATTTCAATGCATGCTCTAAGTCAGCCCTATGAAATCCCACCACAAGTCCTCCACACTGGTACAAAAAAGATCCCACATTGCTCACCCCGACTCCAGACCACAGGCAGAGGTGCCCAGGTATTATTTGAGCCGTTCTGATCAAGCAGCTTTAAAAGGACCAAGGACTGTGCCATGGACATCTGGCAGAGCTGCACAGCTCCCAGTGCCATCATTTCACCAGGTCCAGGTCAGCAGGGACCATGGCCAGGCAGGGCCCTGGGAGCTGGAGAGCAGCACCCCACAGCATCCCTAGAGCAGGGGAAAAGTGGACCTGAAACAGAGCCCTTGGCCATGGGTGGGTTGGAGAGGCTCAGAGCCACTGAGGGCCCTGGACACCCAAACCTGGCTATAACTTTTGCAAGATTTGATATTAACTACAGCTTGTGGAGGATGCAGAAAAAAAAAGTCAAGCAGAGAACACACAGTGGATTTACATCACCATGGAGAAGACTGGGGTCAAAGCAGAAACATCTTGCATATGAAGCAACCCTGACCCAGGTTAAAGCCAAGGACACACGTCTGTTGTTACAATAAACTGCTCTAACATTTTAAAATAGTTTTACTGGTTTACTGCCCTTGAGTCACACAAGCCCTGAATCACTGACAAGTTAGGAATGAGCAGATGATATTGCAGAGAGATTCAGAAGGTACTAGGCAAACATGAAAAATAAAAAGAATTAGAAGAAAAAACACCCTCTCAGCTGTAGTCATTTAAGTAGGAACACCACAGAGAAAAGCTCTTAAGTGCAAATCTTTCTTATTGCAGTGTTACTTTCAGTGGCACATGAAACAGCAATGATAACAGGCTCAAAAAAAACTTTGAAAATAAAGTTAAAAGATACATGTAACTTAAAACTAACATCTTTTCCTACACAGAAAGGTTAAATTGTGGGGTTGACATTTGCATTTGTTACATTGTCAACGTTTCCTGCCTATCAGCCTATGTACAAACAGTATCTAAAGATGTCATCTACATATTTATACCAAAGGAGTTTATGAACAAGACCTGTCAGTATATTTTAACACCTTTCCAAAACGTCAGCTTTCATCAGGTATAAACACAACATGTTTAATTTATTAGTTTGGTTTAATATAAAAAGTTGACAATCATATGTCACCATAACTATTGATAAGGCAAATAAGGACTACAGGAAAACGTCAGAAAGTTATTAAAATATTTCTCAGCTTCCTGAATCAAATTGGATTTATTCACTTTTCTCTGTCAATAAGTGCATTGCATATTTTTCTTCATATGGCTATTTTTGAAGCGCTGTGTCCAACAGTGAAGTTTACAGACACACTATACAAACTGGAGAATTTGAATCCCACTTTAACTATTTTGGGCAGGGGAAAGGACTTTGTTAGTGCCCAAAAAAATCCAAATGAGTACAAGCACATATTTGTTCACCTACATTTAAACATATGCCAAAGATTTCTTTTAAAATATACTAAGCCTCGTAAAAGTTAAAATATAAGACACAAGAAACTTTGAATGTAACTCTGAAGTTGAGTAAAGCAATAAATTTTTTTCAACTTTCCACAGGAGGTACTTGATTCAATTTTCTCAAGAAGATTACTACTATCAAAGGTCCACCTTCGTTGTTTATAAAGTTGGGAGAACGCCCTATTTTCACTTCTTTCTAGATAATTTCCCCCAAAATGTAACAGACAGCAGCACAGCTTCATTTCAAGAATTTCATCCCCTCCTACCACTACACAGCCAAACACCTCATTGGTGAGTCACTCTGGCCAGATTGCAACAGCCTGCTCTACAGGGGAAAAAAATCCTTCTTTATCTGAAGGCAAGGACGAACTCCATTGTACAGATTAGTTCAAACATTCCTGTCCAAGCCAAACTCGGGCCAAATGACAGCCAGAGGCACAGGAGAGTTTAATGGCAAGAGGGACCAGAAAATGGACTGTTCATTGACAGCTCTCCTTTCTGGAAGAAGCTTTTCTTCAGCAAGTCCCACTATACACCTCAGCATTAGATACGGAGAAGAATGTTACTGTTATACAACCGAGCTCAGACTAAGACTTAATACTGCAGACATCAAGAAGCACAGCCTGCCCCAGCCTCTTAACCAGTCTGTAAAATGTATCTGGCAGGGATACAGATAGTGCTTTCTTAGAATTCAATAGACACGCTTAATGTGCCCTCAAAGACCTGATCTGGATTTCTTGTTGCTTAGTTAACAAGGATTTTACTAATTCATGTCACTTCTGTAAGAAAATCACAAATGCAGTGAGTACAGTTGGGGACCCAGATGTGGAATATCATAAGTATCAGCCACTAATCCTTTGCTGCTATCAGAAATTTAGTGCTTGGAAATGTATTGGATATAATGGAAAACCAGAGGCTTTGTTTATCTGTTCTAATGACAAGTAGGTGAAAGGACTGACATACCAAACAAACTCACTGAAAAAATAATTTTCAAAAATGAAAAGTAGTCCAAATTTACTAGTAACCAAATTTAGTCACAGTTATTAGCTATAGGGTTATCCAGCCCCATCCCTGGAATTGTTCAAGGCCAGGCTGGATGGGCCTTTGAGCAACCTGGTCTAGTGGAAGGTGTCCCTGGCCATGGCAAAGGGCATTGAAACTAAATTGACTCGAAGGTCCCTTTCAATCCAAACCATTCTGTGATTCTATGATATTTCGGACTATAGAAATATGTGCCCTGGTTTTCTTTGTCTGAAACAGGGTACAAGAAGAGGAATGGAAATTTCCACAGGGTCCAGATTTTTCACAAAGGAAGGAAGGACCTCAAAAGGTAGTCTTGCTCCAAAAGGATACCTATAACTACATCAGGACAGGTAGCATCTTGGAGTTCTTCCACTATTGTTTCAGGAGTGTACATGATTCCAGATTTTACTGCAGAATAGATTTGCCCCAGTTCTTAGACCAAACATCCTCACTTCGACATGGTTCAAAGCTGTCTGAAGCATCAGCCTTTCATTCAGACCCTCGTGTCTGTTTGGGGCACATCTGAAATGGAGTTTCTAGTTCATTTTCCTTGAAAAGCGATTCTGTTCAGACTCACATGCAGTAAGTGAGGAAAACTGGGGGATTCACTTCAAAATCACAGTGCTGTCAAACCAAACACCACTACTGTACAGGAAGCCTCAGCTAAGACATTTTTTAAAACATACAAATGGCTTGCAAACTGGTCCTATATTATGAAAGAAGGGAACTCAGCAGTTCTGATCTCAGCAACTGAGTACTTTTTAGGTACAAATTAAAAGTAAAAACTTTTAACATTTGCCCCAGAAAGAGAAGCAGAAAAAGCAAAGGGAAAAACGAGGAAGGAGAGGAGCAAATTTTCCTTATGTTCACTCTAAAATACATGCATTTTAAATCAAGATCTCTACAGGGCACAAGTGCTGAGCCCCCGATCTGCATTGCTGAATGTTAGACATGCAGCTCATGAATGGAAAAAGGGGACCTTAATAACACGTTTGAAACTGACTCCAAGAATGGGTCAGGAGAAAGATGCAGCCCAGGTGCCTTCAACTGAAATAAAGATCTAACAGGAGGACAACATGACAGAAGGTAAGAAAAAGACAAAAGGAGCAGTAAGGGCTTAAAAAGGCTGGGAAACCAACTCAGGTTAGCAACCCCTAACTCAATCCTGACCTTTCTGTAACTTTTTACCTTGATTTAGTTGACTGAACTAACTTTGTGGGAAGCTTACACAACTGAACCACAAAGTATGATTTCTCCTGAAGACTAGGCAGAGAGAAGAGGGAATCACATGGTCATTAATAACATTGAATTATGAAACAATACAAAATAGTCATTATAAATCAAATATTTTCTTGATAAAAAAAAATCCTAGCACTACAGTTTAGACCCTATCTTGGCATTATTAGTTTTACTCCCAGCCATATTAATCCTAGATAAATACTTCTCCTTTTTTAAGGATGCTAGAAATTATCACAGAAATACATTATAATATGAAAACCTGTAGTTTCAAAGACAGCTACTAATGGAACAATCCATAATATTGAAAATAGCTTACACTTCTTAGACAAATAAAAATAATCACAAGAAATACATTAACATTACTCAGTTCCTTGCATAGTTCTATTTAGTTAATACTCATTATTACAGTGCCAAAGAGCTGTAGGCATGCGTGAGAAACCCCTTTGTTCAAGGCATTCCACAACTAGGGAACCCCATGACAAAATATCTGCAGTTACATAAGATCCCAAAATAACACCCAACACTATGGAGAGTTTCTTTTCAGATTTTGAAATAGGACAATTTACTTTGATATTAATGCAATTATTCTCTTAAATCAAATATTAAATACCACTTTTTTCTTGGTTGGTGATATGCCCTCGCAAAGGTTACAGCTCGATTTAATAATGTCTCAAATCTTCTACTCATGAATCAGCAAAAAGGAAGGTGTTAACTTCATAATGCAGGAGCATTTTCTAACTAAGGCCCAAGCCAAGACCCACCAGACACAATAAAAGCCTTTTCTTTAACTTGCCAGAATTCTCATTTGAGTCTTTAGTGAACAGGTACAAAGCCTGCAATTGCAATTCAGTGATTTCCACGCTGACCAGGAGGGTAAGTTGGCAAACACTACCCTTATTCATTCCAGCCTTAACTTCTCGGAAAATAAAAAAGAACCAAAAACAAAACTAAGGACATGTTGGAAAGTTGTGGGGATTCAGAAAGTAAGGACAAATGCCACTCAATGGGAAACATGCAGAGCCCACACACACACTCCCCAATTTCTTTCTCTTTATACGTCAGGCACCAAATATTTGGCTTCAGCAAAACCCTTTTCTCATTATACCCATCAGAAACAGTTAAATGTTACCATAGCAGGAAAAATTATTCTGTTCTACTGCTGATCCCAGAAGCCACCTACTATATTTTCTTTTACTATCTGTTCTTTATATTTCTACACTAATTTTCATTGATCACCTCTTTTAGGAGTAAAACCTCTGTAGTATTCATTAAACATTGGAAAAGGCAATTTCCTTGCACTGACACCCTGAAGGCGGTTTATAAAACACAAATGAAAAGTAAGGGAGGTGCTGTATCTGATCCACTTATTATAAATGTATACAAGCATTAAACAGTCAAACGTAAAACTTTAGATCCTCTAGCCTTTGCAGGGATTTCCTTGCTAACTGAGTAAGAACAGCGAGTTCAAATAGATTTTGTGGCCAAGAACCACTTTTTGTTGTGGCTTCTACAGCAGCTTTAAGGGAAGTACTTGTGACTGACTACTAAATGATTGCAGAATACAAATAAAAAGTTACCAAACCAAAGAACAAAGATATTCACATTTTTTCTATATGCTTCACATAGTAAAGAACATTACTTGGAGAAGGGAGTAATACACTGTAATACACTTCCAGCTGCATTTTTTTTACTTCCTCACTGTCTTAAGCCAGAAACAAGACAACACCTCCACTGCTATAAAAGTCCATCTCTTTTTACCTGTGCTAGCCAGTTTCATAGAACCATAAAGTTCCTTCTGTGATTATTACCGGTATGTTAAAAAGAAACAGCTTACAGCAAAAAACGGCAGGGTTTTATCTGAGAGAAAAAAGGATAACATTGTCTGGTTTAGATTTTAAATATCATTTTTAAACATTGGCAGATAGAAATATAAAAGATATTTAATATTTTTCAGGACAATTAAAGTCTACATACAGAAGGGAACGGCACAATATATCAACAATGAACAATCTGCCTAAATATCTACTCTAGTTTAAAGTTAGAGTCTGGGGGAGAGGTGGCACCAAAAACTTACAATTTCATTTAAATTCAACCAAAATTTGTAAGAAAAAAGGTAGAATGAATAGATTAAATGATTTTTTCTTAAGAATCCCTGACACTATCAAATTCATACCAACATATTTGCTTTTCCCAAAGACTTCTTAATCTTTTATAGTCAATTTCTCGAGAAAAAAGCCAGAAATGGGATTTAATAAAACTGTGCTTCTATTGCACTAAATGTCAGTATTTCACTTTTGGAAACGCAAGATAATAAAGATAAAGCTATGCAAAACATGATACCTTGCAACTCTAATTTCTTGTAAAACACACAAAACTTAACACATAACATCACTAAGGCAGTGCTATGGAAAGCAGCAGAAAGAAAGCGCAAATACATCCATCACTGTTTCTTCATTTCCCTATTACAAATCTAGAACATATTTGAATTTACAAGAATTTTCAACTGGTACAGAAAAATTCTTACTATGCCAATAACATTACCATAAATTTATAGTCTGTCTCCTGCTATGCTATGGTTTTCAGCAAAAATAAGGTAACTAAAATATTATTTGTACTAGCAGAATATAATGAATGCTATTATTTGTAATGTTTGACAACTGTTTGACAGCCAGACATACAACATATTCAGTTATGCAAAGAGATTTTTTTACACTCTAGTATTTGCCTATGATGCAATCAGAATTTCAACAAGCATTTAATATGTAATGATCATACAAAATTTTCCCCTAAATTCTGATTGAGAAAATATCAAGATAAAGCACAAACCTCTTGAAGCTGGGTAGAAATAGTTTGTTTTAATAGCAATGCTTATACTCCAAGTTTCACTTCAACAAAGCAACAAAAGCAAGCAGGCAAAAAAAAAAGCCATTAACCACTTGTTTGCCAAAATAATTTTTGACATGGGACAGTTAATCAGTCACAAATAAAAAGTTCACCATTCACCAGATGGTAACTTTAGCCATAAAGGGAAGCTATTTTTGACCATGGCAATTAGTCTTCTCATGTTTCAAACACTAAATTCTATTCTCACATTAATTTTTAAAACTATGTGGCTTTAACTTAAAATAAACTGTACATCAAAAGAATGGAAAATAAACAGCCAGGAACACAATTTGACGAATTGGATTTATTTAGTTTATTTAGCTAAACAGGGTCCATTGGATCTCTTTAATAGGCTGACAGTTGCACTGGGCTGGTTAATAAAACATTCAACACAGTATCTTCAGCCAATATAGAAATGCAAATCCCACCAGAAATATTTTATTCATGAAACAGTAATTTCAGTTACTACCAAAGCAAAAAAAAAAGAAAAAGGGGAAAAAAGGGGAGGAGGGAACAGACGGCATTTGCTTCGCAAACAAACAGCGCCACCCAGCGTCACTGCCTGGACAAACACACCGGGACATCTGCAAAGGGCTGGAATTGATCCTTCCCATGTCAGACCGAACCTTCTCCCCCTTTTTTATGCTTTATCAGTAGCGCATGTCTCTCCTTATTTCGCAGTGAAACGCAAAATGAGTGTAAGCTATTTTCCTCGCTCTAGCTGGGGAAAAACAAAAAACAAACTAAACCCGCTAAGGAACTCGAGAGTGCAGTTCTACTCTGAAAAGCAAACACGTTGAAATGGTGGGGGTTTTTGCTCAGCTTGTCCAACGTTTTCTCTTGTTAATATTTATGTTTCATGATAGAAACCAACTCAAACCTCTACTTATATGAATGCAGGTGAGCAACACAACAAAGTTGTTCTGCTTCATTCTGTTCTGCTTCATTCGGCATTGCATCCCACACCTGTGTTCCAGCTGCAGAGCTTTTATTACTGCTGCTATCAAAAGCAGGACAGTGACAGTTGCTTCTTTTTGCATGACAGGCAGGGGAGTATCACTAGACTACAATAAGAAATCAATGAAAAAGTGGGAAACAATACAGATTTCCTCCCTCTGCCCCTTTCCCCTGCAAACAGCATTTGCCTTCTCTATATGAAGTCACTTTACTGAGCAGCTGCCTAGAAGTAATTTTGAGCGGGCATGGCTTCTTCCATTCTCTGCTAGAAAGAACAGCAAACATACTTAATTCTACTGCTGTGAGGAGTAGTTGTTTTAATGTAAGAATAAACTACATGGTAGATAGAGAAAATACAGTTCTCTACCTGGGGAAGGCTGATGAGGGCTGGCATCCAAATATGTCTACAAACTTCCAGGTGAGAAAGCACGTTTAGTGAAAAAGACAGAGTTCATGTCATGCTGAATTTCTATTACATGCCTTAAAACATATTTTGCAGGAGGATTTCATTCTGCCAAAGATCATTTTTCAGCTTAATTTAGTACAGAAACATTTTGTGTGTGAAGGGAGAAAGGCAAGAGGGATGAATGCTTACAATGCCCTGTACAAGTCAATATGCCTTTCATTCACAGTCTCCAGCCAGACACAAGTGTTACCAGGCTCACCAAATCACTTCCTGAAAACAGCTTTATTTGTAATCACTCAGTCAAGTCTAGAGCTCCACAAACTGGTTTATCTTAAAACCATGTACATCAGCTTCACGACAACTTGCTGAAGGACCAACATGCCACAAAACTCGACCATTTCAGCCCTACATGTTAACAGACGAGCCAGTTCTGTCTGAGCCAAACATAATTTCCTAAAAGTGTCAAGTTGGTTGAGAGAGGAATCTACTTAAGGAAATAGTTTTATTGACATTAAAAATTAGCTGCTTGGCTGCCCATACCCTTCACACACTGTGTTATGAGATGCATAACACACTTACTAGTCAAACATGGGAGGATTCTTTGCAAACAAATCCTACAGAATTATGAAGCCCATGAGGTAAGGTGTGCTCCTCTGGTCTGCCCTCTCAGGAATCTCAGTTAGGATGATCATAACATTTAGGTTAATTACAAATTAAGCATGTTAATTCACATCTTTCACACTTTCCTCTAAAGAAAAGCATCTCATCACTAGTAAGTTTCATTACGAAATATATTTCCTTCCTTCTCCATCCTGTCATACAAAACTATAAAAAAATTTAAGACATAACTTACGGCAAGTTTTCTACAGAGGTTCCAAGTTGTGCCATCTGCTAATCTTTCAACAAAAACATGGTTTAGGCCTTGAATGTTATCAAGAACAAAAGGAGAAAAAATAAGAGAACATTCTTTCTGTATCACTTTTTCCCCATTTAAAACAGCAGTATTATAAATAAAGTAATTGCAAAATGTCAAATGCCTCCACCTTCTTCCACCACAAACCCACCAAGACAGGGACACAAGTGAAAACAAGCTGAAGACAATGTGGAATTTGCCTCTGTAGAAGAGAAGTTGGTCTAATGCTCAGCTGCGGCCAGGCAGACAAATATCACATCAGAAGTTATTAGAAAATAAAGTTATTAGAAAAAGTTAGTAGGAAAAAAAAAATCAGTGCCTCTGTAAGGACCAGATTGCATACAGTGTACAGTGTAGAGGCTGATTACGTATCTCAAGAAGGTGACGATATCTATAAAAACAACAGAGTGAGGGACTTTTGTTCACAACATGCTGTTTGAAAATTAGGTTGTCAAAGTTCATGGTCAGATAACTCAAATTCTTTCTTCTGAGACAATCAGTTCAGTCTTATGTGCATTAAAACAAATCCTCCACAGCCCTGTTCAAAAGAGCTGTAGTGTTTCAAATTTGTCAAGGAGCTCAGGTTTCACTGCAGGCAAGTGTACCTGCCCAGGCAGGGGGCTTGTGCATACATGATGTGTTTGCATGGTGGGTTCCCTGTTTTTAAAAACATCGTTGGGGTACAATGATAAAGATACACACCAGTTCCACACCCGGTTCATGATTTTGTAACTACAAAGCCATAAACCCTTGCTTTATAAATCAAACTAATCCATCAGCAACAGTTGAGTCTCTAAAGTTTTAGTTCAAACTGGAGAGCTAGGGAAGACTCTGGCCATAAAGATACAGGCCCCTAACTTGTCATTTGACAAATGTCGTTCCTTATGCTGACAGTCATATGAGTATTTGTATGGGCAGGTGGCTGAACCTGAAATGAGTAGCAGTATTTGCAAAAAGCAGCCAGAACGTAACAGACACAGCTGTAGCAGTTGTTCAGGTGAGCTTCTGGACCCAGGTGGTACTTCAGAGTCATACAAGAGAGCTAATTTATCAAATGAAATTCCATTGCTTATCTCCTTAAATATTTTTAAAGCTTAACAGCAGTTGACATTTTAACAATGATCTCAAACAGAACTTGCACGAGGTGAAATGTGAATATATATCTTCATTATTGACTGAAGTTATTTTTAAATGCCAAAAATGTTCAAATGTTTAGTCAAGTTTTATACAATGTGTCTGTGTATATAACTTCTCCCCCCATCCTTTTTTTTTTTGTTTGCTTTTAAGGGTTATTCTGAAAATCAGAATAACCAAAATCAGTACCAATTCTGAGAATTTAAAATCAATGAGCACTGTCTCTTGAACTGATAACAAATGCTACCTGCAAAATTTACCTCTGTGCTGCCAACAGAATAGGAATAGTTCCTGTGCTGCCTCCTTTTGTTTCATGGATATTTCTTCTTGTTGAATATACTCATCTCGTTTTCAACACTGATCGTGTAGTATTCATTTATGTAATAGCAATATTACTGTATAATGTGGTCTTACTGGATTTTTAGACTTCCTCATCTATTTGAATGGTTTATACTTCAGCTGTAAGCTTTTTAGGAAAATGCTTGCCTTTGGGTTTTTTTGTTTGTTTGCTTGTTTTGGGGTGGGGTTTTGTTGTTGTTGTTGTTTCTGGTTGGTTGGTTGTTTTTTTTCTATTTTATATGCCCTGACATTGATCCAGTACATGGAACCCTTGGGATGAATACAAACGCTAGCAGATAACCACATATTTGCTAAGTTTATATAGTCACAATTTCACATGGATTGGGATAGATTTAGGTCAAAGTTATGTCCATAAAATCTGTAAGCCTTTTACCACTGCATATCCCCAATGTTTAAAGATCACTGACTGCTTTCAGGTAACAACAAAAATGCATTATTTGAAAGAATAAACAACACCTATAGTCCATGAACTTTTTTTTGCATTCAGACCTTACTTCATGCAGGCAGGAACCATGGACGTTCTACATCTGAAATAGTCGGGAAAAAAAAAATTACAAGATTAAACCACATAATGGTCCACTGGGAGATGCAGGGAAAAGACCTGTTTAAAGGAAGAGTGTTTTCAGTTTCAGGAACTCTTTAGCAGGTGGTCCCAAGACCTGAATCAATCCGGAAAGCTCAAGTACAGGGTCTGCAACTCCACTTGGTGCCAGCAGATAGAGCCATTACCACGTACCACGGGCTCTGCGGCTCGGCCGGGCAGGAGCCCCAGACCCTTGCAGGTCCCAGACTGCAGCTTTCCTGACCCAACGGGACCAAAACCCCACTATAAAAACGAGGTACTGGTATACGTTACTGAAAATGAGATAGCAAACCAAAGATTCACATGTGCAAGTTAAAAAAAACAAGCATAAGGTTTATCAAACGATTTCAGTCTGTTTCAATATGTTTGTCACGAGCCTGAAACTTGGCCTTCTGAGATACATACAAACATTTTGCAAAGAAGTATCACTTTATGCTTGCTCTATTCTTATATTTGTCCCCAGGGATCTGCTCCCCACGAAGACTGCAGAGCTCTGAGGCAAGCAGCAGAACCCACTCCTGCCTAGAAAGTAGGCAGCACCTAAAGTCCAGCTGCAATCGGTCCTCCTTGCTCTGTTGATTTTCCCCGTCCGTATTCACAGCACTATGCTTTCTCAGCACTTTTAAAGACAGAATTGAGGGGGTTTTTTTTCATTATTACTTCTCCTCTTCAAGAGGGAGGGCCAAGATAGAGCAAGGTGGCTTTTTCTCCTTGGATATGATTTACTGCAGTTACTGGGTTATCAACCCTGGACTGCAGAGCACTGATACGTTACTGCAGGCATGTCTCAAAATAACAAGGGTTAGCAATGAGAGGAAATAAATCCCCTGTTTGCAACTTGTTCCTATTTGATTACAAAGTTAAAGATGAAAAAGCCATGTTAGGGTAATTTTTCTAAGTACAGATCAACTGAGCTTAAACCTGTATTTTTCAGAATATACTTCAGCAGAGTAAAGTGTATGGAAAAAAGACCCTAAAAATTTATGAAGATGCTGCAGTGTATAATAAAGAATATTCATTTGATAGCATTTTGTCATTATTACACATACTGCTCAAGATAAAATAAATTCACTAATTAAATATTAAACATCAGAAATAATTAATGTTGTCCATCCTGCATGTAAAAAGTGGACAGTCCACACACCTCAAGTTTCCTTCTCCTAACTTTTAAACATGTTGCTGTGCTGCTGTTGTCCATAACTACTTGGGTGAGGGCAAGTTTTCAAGACACTATAAGGCATAAAAATAACCATAGGATCAAAACTCATGTTTATGATGATGAATATAGAAGAACACTACCAGTGCCAGTTCTGCATTCATTTTATGTTTGAAATGCAGAACTTAATGAAAAAGGCTGTATATTGAGGTACATAGTTTTTACAATTCATCACAGACATGATTTCTTTAAAATGAAGACACATTTGAAGATGATTGAGAAATGTCCTCTGCTCAGCTCACATGCTATTTCGCATGAGAATACAGTGGAATCCAGGTGAGATTCCAACTCCATTTATAAAGAACAACACTTAACTTTGCAAGCTCATGTCTGTGTGCCTTTTAGAAGAGCCAAGATATTTGACCAGCAAACCTGTAAGCTGATCAAACCCCCAAATGGCCAGTATCATTTCCAGTCATCTAGAAATGTGAATTAATTTTATAAGTACTTAAATCTGCTTTCCCTAAAGTTCTGCTAAGGCTTTTACATAAACTCAATATGCATCACTTACAGTCACACAGGTCACAACTCGCTCAGGACAATATTCAGGCAGAACAATTGAAAGCATTTCCATTTCAGCAAATATTTCAACATTTTACTTTTGACAGCTTATAGAATCAAAATAACATTTCCTTTCCTTCTTCCTCTTCCCTCTTTGAACTCACAACTGTATCTTTTTGTTATATAGTTTTCAACAAGTTGCTATTTGCCTGGATAATAATCCAAAAAGATGCTTAAATCCTCACATACAAACTTAAAAAAATGTTAGTACTTAAAACTGGAACAATGTAGGGCATTTACTTGTAACAACACTATTTTCTATATAAGTGAGATCTTTTTTCAAGCATAGTTGTTGTTTTCTTTCAGTACTTTGCTACATCCTTCAATCACTTTCTTTTCTTGATCTTCTGCTAAAGATCCTTGAGATTTTGGGCTGGCTTTTACCCATTATTACAACCTGTTCCTTACCCTTTCTTGTGTTGCTTTTGCTTCTTCAGTCAGAATGCAAACTCTCGTTCTTGTGACCAGTAACTCCTAGTGCTAATTATGCATTTCCTCACACTCATTTCTCCTCTTCCATAAAATGTCCAGTTCTGAACTCTCCCATTCACTTCTGCCTGGGAATATGGAAGTACGGAATTCCACACCTGCCTACATACAGAAATAAGCCAGCAACAAATATGACAGTGAATTCTCCCATATATGAGTGAATTCTCCCTTATACGAGAAGATAAACAACATTCACTATTAGTCCAGAAGTTGCTCTCTGGGAAGCCACTGTTCAGCCAAACACAATTCCTACAGGGGAACGGCATGAGACAGTCTCAAAATTTTGAAGAAAGTCTTTTTATTCCAACATTCCTCAAACTTTACAAACTGCAACCACCTTCTAATACAGTTTTGTGCAACTCCAACTTGGCAGAAGCACAGATTTCAGCTGGATTTCTGGGCTGCAGGTATAAACATTGACTTCCCTCCCCTGAAGGATTAAACTGCTGCCAGCAACCTGAGGAAATTCACAGTTCTCCTGTGAATGGAAAATACTGCCACTAGTTATTCCTTTCTCCTTACCCTAGAGGAACTGAACTGCTGCCAATTAACATAGCATTTTCCTACACTTTGCAATCCCTTTGAACTTTTTCAGGATTTTACAGGAAACAGTTTTGTCTCTATGCAAATCTATTCAGTGCAAATCCCAGTCACAAAAAAGGACTGATAACTGTAGCAGAATATCCTAGAAAAGGGAATTTTGTTAGTTTGCGTCCATTACTCAAAAAACGTAGTATTTATAATCAATTTGTACAAAACCCAAGCAGAATCTATGTGCAATGGGAAAGAAAACACAGTCACTGAGAAATGAAGTGCACATGAGAAAAACTACATTCGAAAATTCCACAGATTGGAGATTATATTGCTTTTCATGTTACTGCCCACATTACTGTAAGACATCATTCCTTGAGAAACAGGTTTAAAAGGTAAATATCTTGCATATATCATGAACTCTCACAATGTTTAATGGCAGAGAAACAATTGAGATCCAGAGCAAAGACACACAAAGCTAGGAACTGAACTATTGGTATGAGACTGCTGGAAAAAAAAGCTTCTCTTACCCAGCTTGGTTTTCACCTGCCCACACACACAGTAAAATACACGCAGAACTCATCTCTCACACTAGTCAAGAATACCCTCTCATTTGCCTGAATAACTGCATTATTTTACTTTAAGAAGTCCCATGGATGCTTTCTTTATGTAATATGTTAAAAACTCACGAAATCAGCTTCAAGTTTTCCCATTTCTTGTTTGTAGCTTCTCATTCGACTGCTGTACATCCCCCGGCTTTGAGGTGGGATCTCTCGAACTTCCAGTTCCATCTGCTCAAGCTAACAAATAAAAACAAAGAGGGGACATATAAATCTAAAGGTTAACTAAAGCAAGAACGAATTTACCTGAGTTCATAGATACTAAGAAATATTCCTTCTTTATAAAGAAAGATGTTGTTTATTATGCAATTTATAAATAATTTATCAAAATCTTTACATAGTATTAAGTCAACAAAAAAGGGACAAAATTAATATTATTAACACTTAGAAGGCATGGCTCTAGTAAAAAACGTCTGAATTTCAATGCCAAATGTGATGGATACATGTTATTACAAGAAAATAGTAAAACTGAGGATAAATAATTCCTGCAAATTAGCATAGTTCAGAAGAAAGACTACCTTCATCTAGCTGTGCAGTTTTGGAAACGGTTGGCTGAAAAAGGTACTTTATTTNCATTATTTAACTATATATATTATTATATATAAATATATATTTCTCAATGTTTTACTTATTTATTTTGTATTTATTTATAAATAAAATACAAATGTGTGTGCGTGCATGTATATATATGTATATGTACTCAGAGGTATATATATATATATGTTTAAAGTTTCATTTACCACCAATGTGTAAACTTAATAAACAAATTCTTTTTTTTTTAAATGCTGCTAACTCAGCAGAATTACAAAGCCTGGGCTGCTTGCCTAAATCTATATCCCAAACATGTATATATTAAATGGCTGAAATTCAGGGTTTAATGACAGTACTATTCAAGAACTTGTATACAGTTAAATGTACTAAAACATCAGAGAGTCTATCTTTCAAAACCTTCTTCTATTTATTCTTGCCATGTAGAATACTACGGGGCCTGAAACACAAGATTATGACAGAGAGGTACAGAAAATCACTTTGAAATTTCACCCTCATATCGTAAGAAAAGCATCTGAATTTAGTCAGTGGAATTGCCAGATACACAAAAGTCATTCTGCCTGATCTATTCTGATTATACAAAATTATATTTAATAATAGACTGTAAAGCAGATTTTAATTGAATAGTAATGAATTGAAACATACAAAGCAATTTCTAATTCTACCCAGTTCTCTGGCTCAGGCTTGACTCTTAAAGGGTATTATAAATTAAACCAGTAGCTGGAATTAATAGCTTATTTCTTATCAATTTCATCTCAATATATTTGATCTCAAATGTTCTATAAACATAGAAAACATTTCTCTCATATATATCTATAATTATATGTGCAAGGTCTTGATATTTTAATGAAGTCCAATTCTCATCTATTAGATAAAAATGAAAGTATCTCCCAGTGAATACAGAATTTGCATAAACGATCAGACCACAGTCTATGAAATCCAAAACATTCACGCTGAAGTGTCAGTATTAGTGAGTGTAAGGCCCAAGGAACAATGATGAAGCATCCATATTTCAGCTGACCAATGTTTAACACCTTGCTTTTCATCATGGGTATTAATTCATCATGGGATTAAATGGGTATATTTTGTGGCTGGGCTGAGAAATTTCCATGAGAATTCATGCAGAAGATAGTGATCCAAGCAGGTGTGAACCTAAATGCAACCTAATTTGATCCATCTCCACTTTCAGGCCTCATATATTGGCCACAAAAATCGTACTTTTCATACACCAGAAAGAACAGAGCTAAAATTTACATAAAGCAAAAAAATATCCTGGCACTTAAATCTCGAAACATCTGTAAAAGCACAAGTTCTCTTCAGAAGACCTACGAGCTCAAATTTCTGTTATTGCCTGTGTTGAAAGTTGACACGTGTGCAGGTTTTGGCTGGGGCAGAGTTAATTTTCTTCATAGTAACTGGTATGGGGCTGTGTTTTGGATTTGTTCTGAAAACAGTGGTAACAGCACAGAGATGTTTTCATTAGTGCTGAGCAGTGCTTACACAGTCAGGGCCTTTTCTACTTCTCAGACTGCCAGTGAGGAGGCTGGGGGTGCACAAGGAGGTGGGAGGCACACAGCTGGAACACTGACCCCAGGTGACCACAGGGATGTTCCACACCATATGGTCTCAAGCTCAGCATGTAAAGCTGGGGGAAGAAGAAAGAAGGGAGACGTTGGGAGTGATGGCATTTGTCTTCCCAAGTAACCCCTATAGATGATGGAGCCCTGCTTTCCTGGGGATGGCTGAATACCTGCCACAGGAAACAGCAAACACGTGTTAGTTGTGCAACCTTTCCTTCCACATTAAAATGTCTTTATCTCAACCCATGAGTCTTCTCACTTTTACTCCTCCAGTTCTCTTCCCCATCCCACTGGCGGGTAGGGGAGGAGGAGAGGTGTGAGTGAGTGTCTGTGTGGTGATGAGTTGCTGGCTGGGGTTGAACCACAACACCTTCACTATGGTGAAGCTGAGCATTTTGGCACCCAACTCTCACCCAAATTCATAAATCAGGCCTCATCCTTAAGGCTCCTCAGGAGCTTAACCTGCAAGGTTTGTTCCTAAAAACACCCAGCACTGAATACAGAGTAAAGCAGAGCAGCCCCTGGTATTTCCATTCAAAAATACAACTAAGTAATGTAGTGTGGCTGGTGTTTTCCACTGAGACCTCAAAATAAGTCCCCCCATCCTGTAGGAACTTTTCCACATGACATTGCTTGGGTCAGCTGATAGCACTTTATGAAATTTCTAAGTTTCACCATTTCATACTGATTCTAAAATTCTAGAACTAAAATAGAGATTTAAACTAAAAAAAAAAATCAAGCATCTAAATAAGAATAATCTAACATTTGCAACACTGAATTTATGTGCAATATTAAAAGCCAAATGTCTAGATAAGAATAACCTAGCATTTGCAACACAACAATTTTGTGATGTGTCTTTCCTAAAACACAAAGGCAAATACCATAGAGGGAGTTTTTTCTTCTTTAAAGTAGAATTTCACTCAAAAATGCTCATTCCAGCTCTTCTAGCACATGCTAGATTTTATACTCAAAAGAATTTCCCCAAGGTTAGCACAACATTCACCTTTCTTAAAAACCTGGTAAAAATAACATTCAGACATCCCACACTGGATGCAGAATGACAGGATTTCTCTCCAGAGATCTCTTACTCCACAGTTCTGGTTTGAAAAGGAACCCTGGGAGGCTGAAAGTTTTAGCATCAGATCTGCACATAGATCAAATCAATTCTACCAGTGATTTTACCCAAACAAAGCAGACAGTGTTTTAAAACAATCACTGGTTACTGAACGTAAATAAATTATCTCTACAATAATATTTATAATAAATCTGAGTGTTATTTCCTAGACAAGTGGGAAGTAAAACAAAATCAGCTAATCCCAGCTTTGACTACTCAAGACAATGAAGCAAACCCATGTGTGAAAACTATCACCTGCAAGGAATTAGGTTTATTTTGATATTCTACTGTGGCCTTTAGTTTAAAAGAGGATCTTCTTAATCAGTTCCGGTTTTAGGAGGTTTGTTCAAATTGATTTCTAAACCCAAGCCTTGACATTAATTACAAACATGCTGGGTAATTGCTTAAAGCCAATAATTGAATCTAAAGACCTAAAAAAAAAAAAGTGACAGAAAAGCCAGTACAATAAATGAAGATCATCTTTAGGATAAAAGTACAGATATAAGATTTACTTTTTAATCTTATAATAAATACAAATTTAGATCTTTTTCTGACATAAGGAGAGAAGTAAGGAACCATTAACTCAATTTCGGCTCCTTCCAATCTACATTGAGTAGAAAACCAAATATGAATGGCCATCCTTTGCTGCACTGCTCTGCTTTTTCACCATGTCAAACTGTAGTGAACAGGAGATGAAAACATTTCTAGATTTTTACTTTTTTTCAGCAGTTTGGATATGAAAATACCCAAAAAGCCCTAATGTTTCTTCAGAAGATCTGGAGATGGGGCAGTAATTTTTCCATGTTTCTCACTATGAACACCAAATGGGAGAGATTAGGTGCCTGGTCATCCTCACAGGGCAAAACTGCAGGGAGTCATCCCAAGATCCGGTTTTCCTGGATACTATTTCCATTCTGTGGTCTACAAGACTAATTGTATTTTTAAAACAAAAGCACCAAGTATGCCAAAAAGCAGTAGAAAGTCCTTTTTTCTTCCTATGCCACGTCAAAAAATTAATTTCAGTATTGCTGTTTACTTAGTAACCAAATAATTGATTCAAGCTCTTTCCATTATAAGAACTTCTAGGGTAGAAAAACTAATTTCTTTCCTTATCCTAGCACTCAGATTACACTTCTGACATTAGATAGACCAAACTCATTTGCAAACAATAAACAAAAGCAATTTCAGGTGAGGAACTATTTACAATGTGCAAAAAAGTCAATCTTCACTGTCACCAACACTTTTACTCAGTTACTCCACATCCACAAAACTTTATTTTCATTCTCCATCCACAAGGAAGACATGACAAGCTGCAATGGTAGCAAAATAAATTTAAAAAAAAAGTCAAAGCTGCTTAACAAGTTGTTCATCACATACTGCTTTTTTGTCAGTGTGAACCACTAACTAATGCTTGGTTAACAGGGCAACTCTTCTGGGATTAGTGACCCTCCCTACCATGGCCCCATTCTCCCCACCTTTACACCTCACTTGTTAAAAGAGAAAAAAGGTCTATTGCTCTGCAAGACATTCTTACAGATTAAATCAATTAGATGCTTGGGTCTTAAAAGTTAAAAACAAAGTCATTGTGTGTAAATATTTAACCCAATTCCTAAAGTAAAAGACATAATCCACAACTCAAAGTCTGTAACTTTGTATGGACTTGCAGCAATAGTGTAAACCTTGCATCACTTTTCACAAGATTAAAAAAGGATACACTCACCTGGGGTATTTCATATCCTCAAATAAGAACTACTTCAAGAATATTATTTAATTTTCTAATATATCCTTGTTAAGTATTTTTAGGGCATGTGTGTTAACTATTATTACTAATAATCCTATTATTTTTGCTAAGAATTTGCAGGTAACATGAAAAACCAGAACATACCAGTTCCCTTGCTTCTTCAAGCTGTTTCTCAACATTTGCAACCATCTGCTTCTTCTCATCTGAAACAGAATTGTGAAAATACCAGTATAACTGTGCTCTTGCCAAGAAAGACAAATATAACATTTCAAAAGCTTATATGTATCAGCTAAAAATGACTTAAGAGATTTATTCTGTGACATCATCACACATGGTGATACCCACATTAGTAATTAAAAAAAAAAGGGACTGGAGAATCCTTGAAATCTGGTCTGTCATGCAGCATTTGTTTGTTAGGAAAGCACTTCCAGCTGCTCCAGTGTAGGAGTTATGCCTCAGCAGGCACTTGCTGGATGTGTACAAATGCATGAGAAGGCACATACACACATACCCCAAATGGAAAAAAAAATACAGTTTAAGAACTGCAGGTTTACCTATTTATTTGCAAAATATGAGATGCACGAAACCAGGCATTCCACTTAAAATTAATCCAGTGCTCCAGAAAAATTAGGTGTCTATTGCCCTGCTCCTATGCTGGGTCTAGAACTGTTTCTTTTGCTTCAACAGAAACAAAATTAAATGCCACAGTAACTACAAGAAAACCACTGTCTTCTAGTAGCAGTAAAAATGTAAATTATAATAAAATA